>KN716398.1:147941-161800 GCA_000816705.1 Dictyocaulus viviparus
GAATGATAACTAGGTATGAAGAGTGAATTGCCTAGCGAAAACAATCGTAAAAAAAGAGCATATTGTGGACTTGGAAGACCTATCCCTTCTACTTTCAAACCATATTCTATTTTGAATAAAAGAATGCTATGTTTTTTTTCAACTGAACGAAAAACTCTATTTAAGGAGGTGTTATCCGCACTTGTTTGATTAGAAGACAGCAGTTCAAAAAAAAAGAAGGCGGCGATGTTCAGTAGGAAGGCTATTTACTACTTTGAAAACTCTACGAGAAAGTGCAGGTCCAATTTTTCACACTGAAAGATGAAGCATTTTTAAGAATGGGACTCAAAAATTCTTTAGTCTAAGAAAAATTCATTGGCCAGCTAACGCTTTCGCTTTCGCTTTCGCTACCGCTTCTGCTACGACTCAATTGAAAGTTCTCTTGAGATTAATGGAGGTGAGACAGTGATGCTTTTGCAGCCAATCAATATTTCGTGATGAATTATAAACTAAATTGTTAAAATCAAGGATATTATGCTGGAATAGATAATTTTGAGCGGATGAAAATTAAGCGGAATAAAGTATTTTACAACATTTTGGCATAAACACCGACCAAGCATGAACGTGGTTAGAGTATAATTTGAATAATGTTCCATCAACAATGTTCATAGAAATAGTATCTCACAGATAAGGATTCAAGTGAAAGATGAGAGTAAATCTTGTAGGTATTTCGTGGGTGTATCTCTTCTAGCAAAAGTGTCTGGTCAAGCTGAAAACATTCTCCAGAGCCCATTTTCTCGAAGTCAGTGAAGACCAATGAAACAGAATGATGTACCACCTAATGAGTTTCTATACTTTGAGCCAGTTTAGTCTAGGTGATCTTTGTAATGAACGTCATGGACGACTTGAATACATTTGAAGTGTTTGATGATAGGATTGTTTGAATAGATATCTTTTTTAGTTTTTTCGTAAACAGATGGTCTATGTTAGGATGCTTGTATGTATTTCGAACAAAACTAGACATTTGAATTAGCTTTGGAGTGCCAACATTGAAAAAATAAACCAGATGTAATCGATCAAATCTATTTTCAATGTGACTTCGATTTTTTTTTTGAAAACGAATAGATCATAGTGCAAAAAAAATAGAATTCTGATGTGCGCTACAGTCTAACGAAAAGAAAAGTCGCTGATGTTTTAAAGTTAAGAAGCAAAACCTCTGCATCGCTTGGATTCCTCTGCACCGCAGCTTCATAGGCAAGCATTGCATTGCCAAGATTTCCAGAGCGCACAAATTGGTCGCCTTCCGCCATCGGATCAGCAGACGAAATGAATGGATTGTTAACCTTTGATTTAAATTTCACTCAAAATTTATGAAGATTCTTCGCATAGTGCTACATTTCCAATGAAGTTGTAATCAATTTAGTAAGACAAGAAGTCAACAGAAGAAAACTTCTTACTTGATGAACATATGCATCATCTTGGTCATAAATTATATTTTCTTCATCAGCTAGAGCAGTAATTTTACTTAATGATTGCCATTCATTCTCCATATTTTCCCACATGCCTGCTTGACGAGATGTAAATTCATCTGACCATTTCTCTGCTAATTTGCTTGTAAGCTGTAATATAAAGCCTTTATCGATTATTGAAAAGAAGTGTAACAAATGTAACTTTTTTAACCATTAATATATTTAAGCATCATTCCTGATGTACCCTGACATAAAAAGAGGCTATGGATCTCTTAAGAAGCAATTTGAGCCGGTTTGTTGCGAGGCTACGTGGCGCCGCCCAAAAGAGGAGGATAGGTGTAAATCGGGTCCAAAAGTGACTTTGTATTAACCCCGAGATGAGACGGGGTGAATTCAGGGGATGTAGCTCATGATTCTGTAATCATGGGCTAACAAATACGTTTGTATACATATAGGTATATCAATGCATACACGCGTGCTTATATTTGGGTGCTTAGGATTTATATTCTGTACGTTAGTCATCCAGTCAAAACGCCACAATAGAACTGTTAGGAAGTACACGAAAAACGGTTAGAAATTATTTCCAATAAATAAGTTTCAATCCATTTTGTGATTCATGGGAAGGTTCTCAGCAGTAAATAGTATTTTAGCCCGCACGGAATAGCTGGCATTCTAGCACTGAGAACATGATAAAAAAAAACAGTTAATGAAATTACCCTCATCCCAACAAATTTCGAGAAACTTTGAATATGGTAGCGTTGGGTGCAAAGAGTACGAGGAAATTTTATCTAGTCTACTGTATGTAAGCGTGAAAGGACTAAGGCGGCAATATGCGCAAACACACAAATGCGCTTTCGTCAGAATACTTCATAGAAGACCTGCCAACGTGAAAAAAGCAAAGCACTACATCATCGAATTGAAAAAATAAAGACACAATCCATGAAGTGCTGTTTACAATAATGGTGAAGAATTTTTCTTTGCAACATGTGGTAAAACAGGTGTAGATGGCGTGGGTGTAGTTGTTCATTCTATGTTGATGATGACATTGTTCGAACAAATAAGGACTCTGACCGGACGTTTAAGACTGGAAAGACGGTATCGGTTCTGACAATCTTCATCGTTCACATTCCAATATCAGATAACGATAAAGATTGCACTGAAACATTCTATATGGACTAGCAGAAATTCTACAAAAAAGCTCGCACATTCTACAAATTTATTATCGGTGATTTCAATGTTAGAATTGCTTGTACAAAAACGCCTCCAATACTTCACCTTGCGACTTACGGAGTGGAATGCAATAAACAAGGACAACAGCTGTCGGCTTGTATCATCACGAACAAGGTGATTCATTGTAGCTCACAAAGTCAATGGTTCTTAACTCCATGTTGAACTTAGAAGTCTCCTAATAGAAAGCACCGTAATAAACTGGATCACATCATATTAAGCAAAAGATATTATCTTATGGATGTCAGTGTTGTCCTGAAGTTCCAAGTAGGATTCAACCATTGTTTTTTACGTCATGTTTTTTTCACACGCCAACAAAAGAAAGCTGGTAATTTAAAAAAAAAACTAGAACAAAAACTAAAATAAATTGGAATTCATGTAATTTTTAAGCTAACTCCTGGAGACATAAAACATCGATGAGGAATATGATCGGTTATTAGGTATCTTCACGATAGCGCCGAGAGTTCAACAGCTACTAAGGGACTTTTGCCCACTAGAACTCTTCAGCTCTTACGTATACGAGGAACAATACAACCAGCAGACAATTACAGTTAATCAATCACAATTACCGGCAAAAAAAGCGAAAATAAGGGATAGAAGAAGACCTCAAACAGAGAAGAGTGGAAGTCATGAATAAAGCAGCTGAGTCTGTTAAAAGCTTTGCCTATGTCTGTCGATGGTCCACAAATCATAAAACCAAGATGACCGCTTTCCGCCGTTAAGACAGAACAATAATTACCTGTTTTAGAATGGCACCTGCGATTACTATACAGATCTCTTCGATAGCCATATTTGTCTACCTGTATGCAAAGAGAGAAAAGACGATTATGCTGTTTCAAATGTTTTCCCTCCTAAAAACCGACATGCTATTTTGTCGGTAAGAAATCGTACAGCTTCGAGTAAGAGAAGATTAGACTAGAACAGCTAAAAAATTTATCGCTGGTTGGCATTAGAACACTGGCTCGGCTCTTCACACGCTATTTGTCTGAATGCAGAGTTCCACGTCAATGGAAAACTAGCAGGACCGTGTTGCTGCAGTTCAAGGAAGACGTTAACGACATTGATGAATACTGCACAATCTGCCTGTTGTTTGTCGTCTTTGAACTTTTCACACTAGTCATCGTTGACAGAATTGCCAAAACTTCAGTGGAAGGAACAACCATGTGAACAAGCAGAATTTCGAAAAGAGGTCAGGATTCAGTGGACCATATTCATACAATCACACGACTTATTGAAGTATCACAGGACTATAACAAACCACACTATATCACCTTTGTAAATTCCGAAAAGCTTACAAATCTGTTCATATAGAAGCGGACATGGTACCATCAATTAGCCAAGCGTTTCACCCTCCATATATCAAAACTCGCGTTTATTTATTACATCATTCATCGAGTAAGGGAAACAAATATTATCCGACTTCGACAATAGTTGTGGGAACGTTGACCTCAAGTTTCCAAAAATTTATGAAGAAGTTTATGTTGATTACAAAGGAATACGTTTCTGATGCCACATATACCCTCAACGGAACCGACGGCTCGAAGAACATCGAAGATCATCAAGAATGTAGTGAAGAAAACATCTTATGCTTCGGAAACATATAAATTTCATGAGCAAGATGAAAGATCAATATGCGCAATTAGACGCTCCATCAAAGATGATGATGGTCGTTTTCCATGCCAAACAATGTAAGAGGAAATCCAAAGTTCTGACCTACGTCAGTTACCAAAGGTCAAAGACGCAGCTGTGCACGTCATGCTACCAGGTGGGCCGAACACGTGGTGTGTACAAGTGTTCAGATGAGGACACGAGTTGTAAGTGATTGGACATTATTGGACATCAAACAAACTGCAGGAACACTACTTGCGCAACGGTTATAATGTTCACAGAAATTTTCAGGAAGGAATATAATACTCAAAAAAAAATCTGTGAACCAGAAAAAAGTGTATTTATATGAATAGATCTATGTTTTAACAGAACTACCGCAGCTGATGTAAGCGATGTTTCAATGTTGCTCAAGTATTCAGAAGACCACATGGTGTCATTAGTAGACGAAGAGCTGCAAGGCAAAGAATATAAGAAAAAAGGAAAAACATTAAAGGCTGAAATAATTTAGATATCAGACTGGTAAAGAATGCCAACGATTGGAGCACTAACTACGGCGTTATTGCTGGAGACTGCAACTCCGAACTAGTTATAGTTTCCCACGCATTATCCTCGTACGTCGGTGCTGTTGAGAGGTATTCCTGTGACCACAAAGACGCAGTCTAAAGCAACACATCAAATGGTCCTGTCCTTAATTTATATGAAAATTTATTTGTTGAGTATATACGGACTTTCGGATGTACTCGAATGTAAAACAGATCAGAAACATTTTTTAAACTCACTTTAGAATATTTAAACGATGACAGATGCTAAGAATTTGGATAAATGACTCCGATATATAAGCTTAAAAAATTGCCTCATAATGAAAGCAACAAAGTCATGGTGGCTTACTTGATTGCTAGGCTGAGAAACATATTCTGCAGACCATTCACTTGCTAAACTCTTCGACGATACAGATTGATTTGGAAGTTGAGCAAGGAGACCCTTAAAATATTAATTCATTTATCAAACCTTGAGAATTTCCATTCATTTTTCTGTAATATTCGAAATTAGGGTGCAGTTGTCCAGAAGTGTAGGAACCACAGGAACATGCAACCCTGAATCAGTTCGCGCCTGCCCAACAGGCTTACCATGCCCGCCATCCCTCCCAGATTCGTTGATTGATTTCAGAAAAATCTGAGTAGGATAACTACAACTGACTCGCTGAGGAGTGATTGAACCAAGCTCGCATTCAACCACCTTCACGATGTTACGTTGAGCACCAATTCATAGGCGCATTCTGGGTCTTTATTATTTTTGATGCTTTTCTCAGCAATAGCCTACATACCCACATGTTAAGCAAGTACGTCAAAGTGCTACAGAAGTTTGTAGTTGATGAAGCTAAAATTTAACGAGTATTTGTAATCTGAGCAAAATGTCGTCGATTAAATTATATGATTTCCAAAGTATTGTCCGACTACACGATATTTCATCAAAAGTTATTCTGCTTTCTGTGCAGGAAGTATGACTGGAGAAGTCACAGAGTCTATGAATTTATAACTGCTTTAACACTACATCCAAACAACGATAAACAATGGTATTTCAGTTAACGACCTCAAAGCTCTAAAGGCTACTCCAAGCCGGAAACTACCAAACTATAATCCCTGTTTTTCCTCAGTTATAAACTCCAAGGAAACCTTATGGCCCTTTTTCGTGTCGAAATATTGAGCACAGCGCAGTCTAAAATTTTACATGAGAAACTAATTTCTAACCATTCCACATAACGTTGATTTTTGATTTTCTTTAAATTTGTGAACTCATTCCTGCTGAGCTCCGTTATCAACCACCTTCATTTCAATGTCATGTCTATGTGCTTTTTTTGTTGTAAATTCTTATGTAGTTCCTAGTGATTTGAATTTGATAATCTTCATATGAGTCTCGTTAACGAATGATGACTGAAAACGACTCAAACTTCCACGCTATGATAATACGTATAAGCACTACAATGCATACGACGTACTCGCAAAAAATACGAGAATACGAGAACACCTCCGAAAAGTTTCACATTTTCATTGCACCTTGCAATACCAAAAGTTTCATGATTCTCCTAGCTATCAAATATTATCAATATAAATTTATTCCTCGTCTCGTTGGAAAACTCTCAAGCATTCATATTTAAGTGGCTTTTGACTGGTGCTTAGTTTACTGATCATTCCCAAGGTGAGCCTGTAGGTTTGAAGACAGCTTTTTTCTAAATATTGGTCAGACTAAATCCTTATAAAATGGAGCTAATTGGTAGAGCTGAAAAATTGGGTTTGAAGTAGTTCTGCTGATAATTTGGGCATCAAATGATCGAAGTGAATAGTCTGAAAAAAATTCTGATAAACGTAAAATTAATGTCCTTTTCAGCGTACTCAGGATAAGCATTTAGAAGAATGCAAGCGAAATAAGAAATGAACAGTGAGGGAAATCTCCTCTGTTTGCGAACAGAGCTTCAAACCGACTTATACACTGCGCTACAAAGTAATTTGAAGTGAATTTTTCAGAGGACTTCTTTAAAATTTTCATTCTGAATCAATAAAAAAAGCATGAAGATATGACATGCATTGATGAAAAAGCTAGCAAAAAAAATAAATAATAAGAGCTGTAAATAGAAGTCATTTGGCACGAAAGGTAATTGAAATATGTTGTTGAAATGTTATTCGAAGAACGAGGGCACAAAATTAGCATTACTTAGCATTCTTTAAATACTATTAGTAAAAAAATGCAATCTCAATGAGTGCGCAATGCAATTCTTCCCTGAGGGAGAGTGTTTCTTATCATATGTAAGTTTTGATTAAAGTAGAGGCATTTTATTGTCAATCAATCAGTCAGTTCTATTGTCACTGTTACAGAGGATCTTTTAACATTACTTGAAAGCGGCATTTTCCGGAATGATTTTCTTAAGGGTAAATGCTTATGGGAGGACATTGGCGCTGTGATGGAGGTGCCACAGAGGTGCCGCAGGCTCGAACCAGTTCGCAGCCGCCCTCAGGGCCAACCGAGCCCGCCTTCCCAGAGTACGGGGTTGGTAAATTGGTACCAGAGAAATCTGGGTGATATAACTAGCACAGTGGTAAGTTTGCTTTACTGTATAGAACATGCTCGCATTCAACCACCTCCACGATATCACGTTGAATACGAATGCATAAGCGCATCCCGCATCAGCGGTTCATCAACGCCACAATGATCTCATTAACTTAGATACTTATTACGATAAGAATAAGCATTGACCTAATCCATCTTTCTAAGGAATGTGCCTGGCAGTCGTTTTCTCCATGATATCGTGTAAATCATTGGCTGCAAATGGTTTGTATATTGACTAGTCTTCATCATATCTGTGCTGCTTATCCTCCTCGACTATTTCAGCATTAATTCATCGACTCGTGAGGGATGAAAGGCATGATTTGCCTGAAACCGTGCGCATCATGGAAGAGTTTTTTATCACTGCCTCCAACAAACCAAGAAATTTTCATTCCGAGATAACTAAGTGAAGAAAGTTCCGTTTAATGTATTATAATGTTATTAATATCGGAGGATTTGCAAGCTAGATTCCAGAAATCCAACACTACTGCTCCCAGAAAGTCTAAGAACAACAAACATTCTTGTAGATACAACTTGTCATGTTGTTAATCTGATTGACGGGTTCTTTTCTGGAAATTTCATTTTCTCTCAAGCGTAAACTTAACATTCTCCTCCTACCAAACAAGTACTTCTACAATTCAAACTAGATAGAAATATAATAAAATAGTAAGTGGCAAAAAAAACTTCCTCATAAATTACACAAAGCTAAAGCTTCAGAGTAGTAATGGCCAAAATTTACTAAAATTACGCTGCTTTAATACAATAACTTCTTGTAAGTACCTCCATAGTGAAAGTAGATGGTGCTGGTGTGGTGGACGCTTTCTTTTGTAGAAATTCATCAGCAAGCTGCTCGCCTAGGGATGTCGGAAACAGTAAGTGAGAGCCTTAAATAAAAATTTTTAAGTTTAACTTCACTTCAGTCCTGACTAATTAAAAAGATTTGTGTAGAAAACTATTATAAAGATGCTTCCTAAAGAAGAACCAATCTTAATTATCAGAGATTTGTCGCATTAAATTGATAACTGGTTATGTATTTGCTGACATATGAATTATTTCAACGAGACAAAATGGCTATTCTTCAACCTAGGCATTCCATAATTATAAGCTTTTTGGTTCAGTCATTCAGAATACTTGTTGGTTTTTCTTCACTTCTGTTTTGTTTAGCAATACGAGATTGACAGAGGCTGATATTTTGACAAAACAGGCTATTTTTCAAAGCTTGATAGGTTAGATATCAAGTTTTTCGTAGTTATTCATCCAATTTCTACCAACTATTTCAATTTATATTGGATTCGTTCTCATTTTCGAAGTGATCCTGAGTTAGGAGCAAAACTTGGAACCTCAGACGATACGGATCAGTATGTATGAGTGCCCGGTTCGGTGTGCTACCGCTTGCACAATGCAGTTTCGGATATTCCTCAAAGCAGCATGTGGTTTTGCATTATCATGATACAGCATGATGTACGTTTCGAACACCGCTGCCCCATTTTTCGGATCTTCTGTCTTTGAATCCTACAGTTGGTGACAAAACTTCTCCAAGTTCAGCTTTCCGTTCATTTTCAAAAGATAATAATGTATTGCTCTTTAAATCTTATTATACACAAACATTTTTTCATTCAGAGTCAAATATGGTTTAGAAGTGGAAAGGCTGCGTTTCCCGAGTTCACAATATCCCCTTTTTTACGTTGTTTTCGCAGGCGATCCACTTTTCATCCTTAACCATAATTCAGTTTAAAAGTGTTCGATTTTGTTCCGAGTGAGTAGAGATGTGCATATGAAGACTCGACTATCCAAATTCTGGCGAATTGATTCACGTGGCACACATCTTGGATATTTTTCCAACACACCAACTCTTTCTTCCAAATATGTTAGAAAATAGTTTTCTGAGTTGAACTAAGTCTTTCTGGGTTTCCGATATTGTCAAAGAAAAATCTCCCTCTTACGTGGTATTAACAATATTTTGATCGGTTGAAGATGCTTACCGAAAGCGTTAAGAACTTACCAAAAAGTAGAAACTGCGAGCTCGAAATGTTTTGAACCAATTTCTGCATGTCCCATCAATTGTAAAAACAATTTCAGTGATATGCTTCTTGACCAGTAACGTGAATGGACTTTATCAGTAGCCATGGATAAACTATCGTTTCACCCTCAGGAGTGACGTGAATCAATTTTGTTTTAGTTAATTCGTCCCATCAGTACGTAATCGATGAAAATATAGGGCCCGACAATAGCCAAATAAACAAGTGTTTACGAGCCAGGAATTGTGCTTATAGGGACGGATAGAACTTCTGATAGACGTGATATTTTTAACTGAATATCTTATGAGCTCTGGCTTGTCAACGGATTCAATTCAATGAGCATATATCGAAATTAAGCCCAGTTACCAATTACTACAAGATGACCTGATGTATAATTCTTCATAGTTGTTTTATTTCCCGCTAACTGTTATGGGTGAGTACAAAACACTGAAACACAACATTGTTCAGTCTGATGTTAAAGCTACAATCCTTGCACTACAGTGGAAGGCATCTTCGAGAAAATGTTCAGAGACATTTGATGGAGATGGAATGATGCCAGAGCAGCCGAGTTGAACAGAAATCAAGTGTCTTGTACTCCATGATCTAGTCCTCTTATAATAATGTCGATGTATATACATCCATAACGAAATCTTAGCCTTATGTTCAAATAAACAGTTGTCTGTATACAATAATCAGAAAGGAATTTGCATACAATGTTCTAAGTGCACTTGATAGGTGGTTAGAAACGAGTTAACTTTGATTAGAATTTTTTTCTGCGAAGACCATGAGAGCATTTAATTTGAATGAAACGCATTTTGATCCTTCCTACCAAGTTTCGGAAAAGACGATTTTCCCGGAACATCGGCTTCTAGTCATTGGGAATTGGCTATACATTTAATTATTGTCCAACCATACATATTTTGTTGACGCACCTGTTTTCTCTGTCCCTTCTTATTGCTCCAAATTCTCACTTATTTCTGTTTTGCTATATTGTATTGTAGTAGTTTTTCTTCAATATATTAATATGTTACTGTTATGTTCATCACTTCGACTACCCAAATTCACGTTGATGATCGATAGAGTCGAACGGGAACAAGTAAAACATTTTGTTTTCCCTATGGTAAGCATGGATGATTCGATGAATTTTTTAGCTCTACGAGTTCATCAAACATTATGATTCCTTTAAGCGATTTCCGTGAAGAATTTGGCTATAGGTACAAGTGTTCCTCATAAATTGTGTTTGATGCCCAATGTGATCGAATCTCTTACTCCTGTATACCGTTCACCTCTTATATGCATCACGAGTACTTCGCAACCTACACACAGCTTGAGCATTTCAGAATATTCTTTCTTTTGAGACTGAATGGAATATCAGAAACGCACCTGTTTCTTATGAACATTATTTTTGTTAAATTTAACTTGAGATCAATTTCTCCATAAGCTTTATCGATGTCAACTAGCATTTGTTTTGCTTGTTCAATGCTCGCTGTGATGCATAGAATACCAACGACGAGGTGTACAGGATATAATTGCCTGCTGCAGATTTCTTTCTCTTATTCTCATGATATTTCTAAAGGTCTGTGTGAATAAACCTAAAAACGCTAAACTCTATCTCGAACCATAGCTTACGCGATTGTTCTTTGTCTAATGTTCTGCAAATCCGTTTAGGATGACTTATGTGAAAAGCTTATACGCGACAAACAACAGTCAGATTGAACGATGGTTTTCAATGACCTTAACGCCTCACTTCTTCTTTAGTAACAAGGTCCTATTGGTTGTTCCTCCATTTAGAACTTATCATTTTAACAGGTACATGTTAAATTACCTAAGTATATGCTTATCGCTGGCTACCACCTTTGTCCACTGGCAAAATTTTACCACAAATCCACTTTGCACGGCTTTATCGACTTAATGTTACTTTATTTTCACATAAATACGTAATACGTAAGGAGGTAGTGTAAGTAGCATAAAACTTATGAATGGGAAGTTGTTTGGCTTATTCTTCTTTAACTAGAAGAAGCACAAAGGTTACATTATAACACAAGATTTGAAATAACATCGTACCATTTTTAACAATTGGAGCTAATCTCTGATTTGAAGCACCGTAATTTTGCGCGAGATTGACAAGCGCGTTCGGACCGCCACAATCTGCTTGCACCAACGACTTCATTCGGCCTCTGTAAATAAGGAACAGCCAAATTGAATGACGTTAAGGGAAAGATAAGCATGTCTTCAAAGCTCTTCTATTTGCGGTACGATGAAATACATATCTAGCGACAATACAGAATCACAACTTGAGTAAAAATTATAGTAGCTCAAGCCACAGTTAATTTGTAAAGTACGCTCCTTTACTTGTAGCTAATTATTAAAGTCATAAGCAAAAACATCAAAATTCTTAGTTTTATTTTAGTTTTGTGATTTATAAGATTTTTTATGTTGTTTACACCGGTGGATGCGAATAGTTTCTATCTAATGACATGAACTTACTGATATACACAATTCACTACTTCTTGACGTTCCAGATAATCCTGGTATTATCTCTCATAGTCATTTATATTGATTTCCTATCAAATATGATAGTTTATAATAGCTCTGGGTCAATATCCCTGAATATGTAAAGTCCATAGCAACACTTAGAACGTCAAGCGAGACTCGAAGACACATCAGATGCAGATGCCCGGTTTGTTGTGCTAACCGATTGCACCTCCAGGGCTACGTTCTGCGATAACTCAGTGGATGTTGAAGCACGTGAATTAACCCGTAATTAGTAGGTTAACCGGATGCTATAATGATATCGGCTTACCGGATCGAGTCCGGTAACGAGCGAATGCTGATATGATACCCAGTTAGAGTAAGGGAAGAATTGCGTAGTTGTTGAGCGAGAGCTCATTCGGTTAGCATCATACAACGGACATTTGTATTTGTTCAAGTCCATCTGAGGCCCCAAGTTTTGCGATTGACTTAGCATCATTAGCGATATTAGAGCAAATGCTGCTAGTAATCCATCGACCTTAGAATGGCGATTTGTTCCGTTAACCGGTGCATAACGATGGCGCATCTCTTGGCACTACTCCACGTAATATTAGGCATCTAGTTGGAGTTAATTGAACGTCGAATACTTTAAAAGCATGAACTGAATCCGTTGAATTATACGGCTATTTTGGAGTATTTATATATTCTATTTGTTTTCATTCGAATATTTGTTAAGATCCCACCATATGATTGCGACAGCTCTAACCTTCGTTTCCAGTCAGTCATTTGACTATAAGTCATCAAATAGTGAGAATCATTAGCTCTACCTTGAGTGATAATTTTTACTATGGTTCTCGTATCTCATAAAATTTCTATGCATGAAGACAAAATGTTAGTTGTTTATCCAGCAACAAAGTGAGCGAAATTGCTAAACACAAATTGAAAAAAAACCTCAAGCTGCAGAAATGTACAAAGAATTTGACAAAAGGTACTAGTCAACCTAATAGTTATATAAATCTTCTGCAACTCGATGAAAAAGTTCTATTTTATCTCGAAAATATGCTGGTTATAATGATTCTGGAGGAAAAGAACGCTTCTCGAAACATGAGGACCTCACAGAGGGATAATAAGTGCAAAAAAATAAGTGAAAGTAATGAATATTCTTTTAAATATGTTTAATATTATAGAAGAATCGATAGGTCGACACTTGAATGAAGTAAGTGTGTCACAATGGCAGAAAAAAGATAAGACGATGATCGATTCGACAAAGATAGTAAAGTAATTATGATTAGTAGCTTTATATTATAATATTAATCTTCAGAAGGAAGGTAGGTACTGTTTGGACTAGGACAGATGGAGAGTAAAGTAGAACAAGAAAATCGTGGTGATAATGGTCCTGCAAACAATTGGTTGTTATCTTGATAGAGAAAAGATAATAATACGTTTTGCGCTTACCGTCAGTTGTAGGAGTGGTGATGGTGGTATCGATTTGATAATAGGGCTGTGGTTTTATTGATTGCCCTTAACTGCAGTATTCGCAATCTTCATTTATTTCGATTGTTCTTTAATATTATGTAGCTGCACCTACACCATTGAAAATGCTCAAGCCGTTCGTAAAGTTTTTCAGGACCAGCTATCCTTTAATCTAGGTATTTCTTAATTAAATATTTTGATTGTTATCTTGCTAAGCAAAATATGATGTTGGCATATTATTATTTCTTTCTTGAAAACAGAAGACAATACAAACACGAATCAACGTTTCGATATAATCAGCTTCTTCAGAGCTTAAAAACTCTATGACATACATGCGATCCATCCAATCAACACCACCGTTAACCTGAGGTAAGAAATTCATCAACTACAGTTGAAATACCCAATCAAATAATCACCTCAGCTCAAATATCCACAGTTTTTATGAGTGAATTCACTTACGTTGAAAGCCTCTTTCCGAAATATATGGTGATATCCGACAAGCAATCGACTTTCC
>KN716399.1:5664-33094 GCA_000816705.1 Dictyocaulus viviparus
ACACATACACACAACACAACACCGACGATATCGAAACGTCTTTGTGTATTCACATCATCATTGTCGTCTGTCTTTGTGCACGCGATTTCATCGTTTCGCATTCGTAACAGTTGATAATGAAGAAACGAATATGTGAATACATTCGACGTTAATCATTCATTCTTCGTCTTTCATTACATAACGAATGAAATCATACTTCACCTTAACATAGAGGGAAAAAAAAACATGGTACAAAGTTTCGGACTCAGAATTTTCCTCAACAAGTTCATAGAAGTTAAGTGAATACTGAATAACTCTCAATGAAGTAACCACGAATATGATAATGTTTATTAAGTATGAATGTAGTAGAAGTAGCACAGATATAAAGTACATCCTCTTCTAAAAAATATTCTAAAGAATCGGATTGAAAAAAAAAAATAATAATATGCACTAATTGAATGTTATCGTATTCAAAATAATATTGCTAAGAAATAGCCATTATGGATGAGATCGCATTGAATTTCTATGACTTACCACGAATAGATTAATGCATAGAATTTTCTAGAGCACAAAATATTCTATTGGAAGAGAGAGAAAGAGAGGGAAAGAGGAAGAGAGAGAGAGAGGGAGAGAGGAAGAGAGAGAGAGAAGGAGAGAGAGTGAGAGTAGGAGAGAGAGAAAAAGAATTAGAATATATTATGGGAGAAAGAATACGAGGAACGATGAAAACGAGCCGCAACAAAGAAAATTTTCACTTTGAGGTAAACATTCGCATTTGACAACTGTACTTTACGTCATAAAAATAACAAGCTTAGTAATAAAGAAAGTTAAAATGTACTTTGTTGATGTGAGGAGGTTTCGATTTTGAAATTGCCCTTCGCATTTGAGAGATAAACCGCTCATTAATCTCTTCATCTATTTCGGTGCCTAGAAACCGCTTATTAAATGTAATTAGCGCTGATGAAAAAATATGAAAATGACTTCGTGAACTTGACTAAACCACTCAAATGAACTTGTTTCTTCTTCATAAGCTTCAACGGAGACAATGATATGCAAATGTATGAACGAAAGAAGCTACAATGAAAACAAGCTTAGAAGTTATTTCAAAAGTGAATAATGAAAGTGAAGAAGAGAACATAAACGAACGGAAACGAAAGCTAAAAGAAAAAAAACCACATATGTTTAGAATTATTTTTCGTCTTAGACGAAAAATATCAACAAAGCGGTAAACATCTATCCAGTTAGGATAAACGTTTGCGATAAAAACATGGCATGACATAGAGCAGAATTCATGGCTTGAAAGAAAAAAAAAATTGTAGGGATATTTCAGAAGGAAAAAGTCACGTGTTCAGTAAAACACTGAGCATTAGAATGACGTTTTCGAATATAGTCACATTATTGTTTGAAAATAAAAAATGATACAATAATATTTTTAGAAAGAAATGTTGTAGAGCGCAAAATAGAGCGATTTCTAGCGTGAAAAATGAAGTAGATCAAAAGTAGCGTGAAAAATTAAGTAGATCATAGATGATTCAACACATATAATATGTGACGTCACACTAAGAACACAAATTTCAATGTCTAGTAACAAATAGTTTCAAAAAAGTTTGTAAGAAAAAAATATATATGGGACGAAAAAAAATAAGACAGAAAGGGCAATATGTAATTAACAATAAAATGATTCATTTATTCAATCATTCATTCATTCATTTATTCATTTAGGAGCAGTGTAATTTTGTTAGGTTTCTAAAAATTCGACGAATTGACTTTCACTAGAATTTCAAGGTTGGTCATTTCGACACCGTCTATGGCAGTGAAGAGATCGAAATTACTATTTGAGGAAATTGTAATGCTTTCATGGAAGCTTAGTGATTTGAAAGCCGATTATGTCAGCTTTCAAGACGATCAATTCTACGTATTATCAACATTAAGATTCCTTTAGGTTAACTAATAATTACCTAAGATGACAACACACACACACACACACTCAAAAGTGCTACCTCTCTCTAACTCGCTTCCCTCAAAATTACACAGTGTAACATTAATTTTTATGTTGATAATACTAAAATTGTTGATCATTTGGGTGATCAAAAAAACATAGACTTCTTTTACATATCCT
Organism: Dictyocaulus viviparus; assembly: GCA_000816705.1. Classification (NCBI taxonomy): domain Eukaryota; kingdom Metazoa; phylum Nematoda; class Chromadorea; order Rhabditida; family Metastrongylidae; genus Dictyocaulus; species Dictyocaulus viviparus. The sequence goes on from KN716399.1 coordinate 7,763, forward strand.
ACTAAAGTTCGTTCTTGTGACGTGCTTGAATATATTCACTCGTTTCATTTATTAGGCTTCATCGTCTACAACGGCAGCTTCAAATCACTTAATGAGCTTTTCGTTTTTGATGATGAATAGGAAACCAATTAAGAACGTAGAACGTATTGTCATAAACGGATCAATAGAGAACTATCCATTAAACAATACGGAAAATACATCTGTTTTATGTGGCTATAATACTAGTCGTTAATCTGAAATTACTTGTTTTCGTTATTTTTCATGAAATCGAAACGGCAAATGTGTAGACGAAGAAAAACATTTCATTCGTCGTAAGATGTGCCACCGATAAGCGAGCATTTGGTACTGTTTTTACGTCCCCCATGAGGAGGGCACATGTTTTTCACTTCACAACGTCTCGGATTTTTTCTCCATCCCCCTCCCCCCTATTCATTGAGCAAATTAATGACATTCAACTCGAACTCTTTATTGTTAAGCAAAATCGGGTAAAGATAAAAACAAAGAAAAGCCATACAAACGTCATGTAAACAAGAAAAAAATCAAGAAAACAAAGTAGATCAAAGTATTTTAATAGTATGCGTATTTAAAAATCGTTCATTTCAAGAATTATAACGACAAATCACACAACTTATTACCTCATACGTATTACATCATAGTGAAATTTCTCGTTTTCGTTTTCTTTTCGGGACAACATGCCTGCCCAATCTCGATTACAAACAACAGCCGTTAAAAACCAGAATCAACGATAGCAGGCAGCCAAGGGCACGATGGTGTATTGTTGTTTAGTTCGGTTTCCCGCCAAAACATTACTTCAATGGTAAAGAGCACTTCATCAGCTTCATCTCGAAAGGGACTGAATAAACTGGAATCGTACTCGACCTCATTATGGCTATTATTAAATTTCAACGGCTTGTTTTTGTCACATTTTTCTATTACATTTATTAGTACGTTAAAAATGTTATGACGTTCATGTATTGAAAATGTCATAATCGCAAAATATTACACTTTCAATACTCATTTATTGACTATGAGTGAAAAATCCAATACATGTAACTTAACACTGTTCAGCGTTTAACAGATGATGTTTATTTAGTAATTAAATTTCTTCTTTTAATCTTTAGAATAGAAATATGATGCTTCTCGTATCAGACAAACGAGTTGCGATGAGTCTAAGCATTGCGATATACACAAACAAATGCTCTGTTGACACATTAGATCATCAAGTCATCAGATAATCAAAAAGGAAAAGCTGGGTGAAAAAAAAAGGTGATCCATGACGTAAGAAGATTCACCTCAGTTCTCTTTTCATCGATAGAAATTTAGATGTTCAATGTTATGAACAATGTGATAGAGAGATTATTTGAAAAGTTTTCCACCATTTCGAAATAAAATATCTATCGTTTAGCATTCGTCAGAGGTGAGTAATCGTTGAGGTTTTCATATGCTGTTGATAAGAATTGTATTCTAAACCGAAAAGCTTCAGTCCCTAGCGAACAATACAATGTAATTCTTAAGAAATGAATACATTATTATATGTGAAACGTCACAAAAATTCTAGACAATGTTTGTTAAATATCGTTCCAGTAAGCAACGATATGCCGATGCCGATGCCGATACCTTGCAAGCTGTCAACAATGCCAGTCTCGATCCATAAAGAAAAGTGAAGAGGGAAAAGCTGGTTGGTTACATAATTAAAAGCTATGACGAAATAAGACAAACGGTTGTGTCGAATTAGTGGCGCTTTTAAAATCAGATAAATGAATGACACATAAAATTAGAATAGAATAATTGTAAACTAATAGTGGTTGTTTACTAGTAAATTCTATATAAAAGCATTTGATAGGAGTACTCTTCATTCATATTTTGAGCTTCATCAGGATCGTTTGGTGGAATTGTTCGGTGGTGAGTAACATCATTAAAATTGCTTGTAATCTTATTGAAAAACCCAAAAGGAAGCAGTAGTGTCAAATTTTGTTCCCATTTTCTGTAGAGTTCTTGTAGGGTTTTTCCTGTAGGGTTTCTTTCTTACATTGCAGAAAAGTTGTAATGAAAACTATAAAACACACAGTTTCCAAGGCTACATGACATTTTAAGAAGGCAGACCAAACACGTCATGTAAATTTTAAAAAGGCTGAAAAAAAACGCATATTTGTTTTTTTTTCCCTCTAGTAGTCAAAAACTAAGAACTCACCTTTTTATTCCGTAACCGTTTACAGTTTGATTCATAACTATAAACGCTTCACCGTTTACACCGAATGGTGACTATAGTCCGCGCGAAGCAAACAGATTCTTCTCATAATAAATGAAAGTGTTCCTTTCTTTACAACACCTTTTATTTGTTACACTTACAACACTTCTGAATTGACTTCATTCCAAACGCCTAGCATTGTCGATAACTCAGGATATTCGGCCGAATTATAAGAATAAAGTCACTTAGAGTTATATGCGGTATTTGTAACTCAATAGATATCCAGTGAATGGCTAACTCTAAGGGATGCATATGTATTGATGGATATGGTCTATTTTACGATCCTTCAACGATGTTAATCCGAATCCGTAATCGAAATTCAGATAAAACGTCGCCAACGTTGTCGTAGAATCTTCTGGATCGTATTTCAATACGAGGATTTTTAGATTTGGTTTAAGACCTTCACTTTCTCATTTTCCCTGATTCTAGATTATCTCACGGACATTTTACTGGCTTAACATTAGACATTTAAACGAAATGAAGGAGATCGTTTTCGAAGCTTCAGTAAAATACCATAAATTTCTATCCAGTGGTTGAGAAGGAAAGCACTTCCTTTTGTAATTTTTCATTTGTACTCATCTTACTTTCTAGACGTAAACACTAACTGGGCTACGTTCATACTATAGAATTAGCCAAAAATGTACAACCAACAGTGCTGCACACGCAGTAGCCAGTGGAGAAGCGACAGTTCTGCTGGTTAGCAGCAAACTCGCAAACTTTTTTCTTCAAAACAACTGAGTCTTCCATTTTTAAGGAGTTGAGAAATTGATAGTGTCTATGGATGGATAAAAAGAATGATCAAGAATGAAGGGCTATGGAAAATTTGCGCATTTCACTTCATGCAGACGCCACTTATATGCGTGTGATAGTACTAGGTATAAGTTGAACAGAATATCCTCATTCCTAATGAATCGATCAAAGAAATTCACTAAATTGTCAACAGAGCGGCAACATGTGATTGGGTAAACAGGGATCATGAAACAGCTATGTTTACTCAAGAACGCCGATAATTTTTCTAGCGCAAGCCTCAACAGGATTTCTTCGGAGGATTTTCCTCCGAGTTGTGTCGATTGCAATCAAAAGAGATTTTTTTTTTGTAAATTCTATAATTATACGGCAAAATATCACTTTATCGAGCTGTAATTCAACCAGAACTTCATTCTACTATGTTTTCGAGAAATTTCTGCCTAGTGACGATGAATGGAACTTCTTGAATAAAGAGATGTGACGTTGTCCATCATCGATATTTTAGAGTTTTGAGGCAAACGATTCGTGATATTTCAATGGTATCAAATAAGGATCCTCCTCAAAAAACATTTCAATCTAAAATGAACACATATTTCGCTTTACTGATTGAAAGCTGTTTGAAGACGTAATGTTTCAAGTAGAAGAGTACGGCTACGTCTATGTCTAGAAGGAGAGCATGACAATATTGTGTAATATGATCTTCATTTAGTATTCCATAATCAATTAAGCTCAGTAGCATATTTGAGTTTCTAACAATGAGAAATGTTAGTGTTAATTAGAATAATATTTACATATAGGAGGCCGAAATGAGTTTAAGCCTACGCTGTTTTCTCTCAAATAAGGGACCATATTAATATTTTTATATAACAGTCGCTTCTAGATTTCATTAAAATCTTTCTATATTATGTTTCCCTCTATATGTATACGCATAGCGATTAAAAATCACATAAAATTTGACATCTTTTTACTCGTAAGCCGAGTCTGAATTTTGATGTAAAAGAATTTCTGAGGTAAAGATCATAGAGATGAATGTAGTTTTCTGTACCTCGCAATCGTTACAGTATGAAGAACATCACTATCAAGCTATACATTTGGGATTCACAGCTAATACATTGTATTTTGTAGATATTACAAGAAAACGCCAGCTCAATTATAGCGATGCTTAACTTGTCTGTCTGTTTGATTCTTCATTTCTATCTTGCTTTATCTATTCACTCAATGTAGTGGTTCTAATAAGAAACACAAGCTGGTGAGTTATAATTGAGATCAATTAATATGCAATGTGGTACGATACAGTGTAGGATTAAATCCTATTGATGGCTTTTGAACATGGTGTGAACGCATTTTATGTGAAGTAATTAAGGCATCTAAAGATGAGGCAAAGTCTGCTGTAGCCAGCAAGAAAGATGGTGATAAGAAAGAAGATGCCAAGAAAGGCGGTCAACCATCGGATAACAAAGATGATAAGAATAAAGAGAAGACTGGAAGTAAGAGCAAAACCGAGGAGAAAAAAAAGGAAGAGAAAAAAGATGAAAAGTCTGCAGAGAAAAAGGATGAAAAGAAAGACGATAAGGCTGACACAAAAAAAGATGATGATAAGGCTGACACAAAGAAGGAAGACGACAAAGCTGATACTAAGAAGGAGGACGAGAAAAAAGATGAGAAAGCAGAAACAAAAAAGGAAGACGAGAAAAAGGTTGAAAAGGAGGAGAAGGCGGATGTAAAAAAAGAAGATGAGAAAGCCGAAGCGAAAAAGGAAGAGGAAAAAAAGGACGATAAGAAAGAAGAGAAAGTCGAAACAAAGAAAGAAGAAGAGAAGAAGGACGAAAAAAAGGCTGAAAAGAATGAGGAAGCTAAAAAAGAAAGTGACAAGAAAGACGAGAAGAAAGAAGAAAAGGATGAAAAGACTGAGGAAAAAAAAGATGTCAAGGAAGATGAAAAGAAGGAGGAGAAAAAGGACGAGAAGAAAGATGAGAAAAAGGAGGAAAAGAAGGATGAAAAAAAGGAAGAAAAGAAGGATGAGAAGGGGGAGGAAAAGAAGGAGGAAAAGAAGGAAGAAAAGCAAGAAGAGAAGAAAGAGGAAAAGAAAGAGGAGAACAAAGAAGAGAAAAAGGATGAAAAAAAAGAGGAGAGCAAAGACGAGAAAAAAGAGGAGAAGAAGGAAGAAAAGAAAGAGGAGAAGAAGGAGGACAAGGATGAAAAAACGGACGAGAAAAAAGATGAGAAAGATGAAGGAAAAAAGGATGAACACAAAGATGAGAAAGAGGGCGGAGAAAAAAAGGAAGATGTTGGTTCTTAAAATTACATTGATTCAAATAAAAACTACATTATATGATGTAGCGTTTCATATTCAGCTTCCAGAAGACAAGACGATGATGCCGCAGCAAGGAGAAGATCAGGTACGAGTTCTGAATTAATTATACTCACTATAGTGATTCTGACAGTAAATTTGCCTATTTTCCAAACCACTAGCATATGACATAATCCTTTTGATAATAAAAGTACTTGTACAATTTTGTGGGAAGTACTAAGGAAAAAATATTGAACGAAAAAATTATAAGTAGAAGGGAGCCTACTTATGAAGGCTATCGCTAATAATTGAAAGTCGTCAATGATGATCTTTGATTCGGGCCCCGTTAAGTCAACTATGCGATGAAGTCCAGATGTAAGCAATGGTTTGCTAGGGCATTGAGGGATTTATTGCTAGTGCTAGAATCCAGTCTAGTACTTGATGGTACCAATAACTTCGGACGATAATTTAGTGCTGTAGTGATAAATAAAAGAAAAAGCAATGAGTTCTACTTAATCACACATGTGTTAGGATGCGAGAAAATCAAGTTGGCCTCACTTGATACCTCATAGTGAACACAACAACGAATGTAACATTGCATACAGTTTAATCAATTCTACTACGAAAACTCATCGAATTAATGTGATTAATGTTAAGACGACAGCTAAGTAAAACATGATGAAGAATCTTACGAGCATTTAAGAATTAAGAGCGTTTGAAAGATTGGCAAAAGATAATAAGTCAATAAGATCAATGAGGATCAATCAAAATCAATGACATTTATTAAGAATTGAAACGTTAATGACCTCAACCTGCTCCTTTTTAAATGCACAAAGAAATGAAGAACAATTGAATCTCGATTATTTATGTAACAGCAATCCGAGGACCAATAATATATAGCTATTTTAATTTAAAATCAATTCTAATTAATTTAATTACTTGAAATTCAATTACTCACTATAAAAGTCATTATGTTGCAATGGATATTATGTTTACATAAACTCAATAACTATATTTCATCAAATCAAGTGGTTCACTTGGATTCACGTTGATCTTCGACAGAGTCGGGAGAACCCCAATCAAGGATGGTCATTTCTGATTTCTCCCTATCGCGTACAAGGATAGTCCAGTACATTCCATTAACTCTAAGGGTTTGCCAAGCACCATAATCCATTTCTAGCTTCTTCGGGAATGCGTATGACTACTAGGGTGGTGGTATGTTTGGTATCCAATTACAGCTCGTGTTCACCGGTAAACATTCATGCGCATCACGTTCCCGCCCATTTACTCTTCAGCAGCTTGGCGTGTTCGGCTGCATCTTTGATACTTGATCACCAAAGTAGATCTGCACTTCAAGCTATCCCTTTTGTGTTATACGGAAAACGCTCAGCATTACTGTTTGTTGCATTGCGCTCAGTGATTGTTTATCCAGCTTTCGAAATAGATCCAATGTAGAACTTTGGGACAGCATGGACACACACTAGAAAAGCCTTCTATTTACTATGACATAAGCTATTTTGTTATATTTCTTTCCATCTGGAGACTCACCATCATAGTCATAATGGTTTTTGAAATGGTAACTTACTATGGATGATTTTGTTCTTCCTGATAAACTCTGATAATCCTTCACTCTGTTCTTTCCATTTAGGTTCGTGGGTGTCAATATGTTCTTCAGGCGTTCTTCTACGGCCAATTTTAGCAATAAAATCGCAAGCATTTACCTTGTAGAATATGTGGTCTTATCTGTGGAACTTTTCCAAGTCCATATAGAATGCTTCTATTTTATTTTTATGGTAGTCTGATGAAGAAGCGTAGATGATAAAGATTGTCAAAGCCAGTGATGAACCACGTTGTTTTTTTAGTTTTAAACGTTCGCTTCGGGTTTTGGTTGTTCAAACGAATCGACGTTCATAACCGAGCTCGAATTAACGAGAACTAACCTACACCATCGACATTTCTGTTATCGTATGTCACAACGAAGTGTTTTTTCCTAATGTCATACAACGCTTAGTGGCTGGTGTATTCTCGTTTCTACAAGCCCGATGATGACGTACTTGGTTTACTTAGTATGTTTTATAAGGTTTTCAAATTTTTCCCCTTGATATTTCGTCAACTTCTCGGTACTTTTCCTCCAGCTAGTTTGCAGAGCCATCTCGCGTATGCTGAAAAATTTCACTTATGAGCAGCTTGCCGGTTTATCCCAATAAATGAGTTATGTTGGTTTTATGAAAATGAGCCCTCACCTCCCCCCATGTGCACCCTAGTTCGATTGCATGTTTTTGATCAAATCGACGTTCAGCATATAATTCGCTTACACGGAAGCACAAGTATGCATACATGAATAGATGTACCTATGTGCATATGAAAGGTATGAGAAGACAAAGAGTAGAACAACTTCAATAGAGTACAAGGTCGCTTATACTCTACAATTTATTCCTCATACATCCTGGAGTCGCGCAATGTTAATTTGCGACTAGTCTACGTGAGGTCTGTTTGAAAGGCCAATCGGTGCATTTGATAAAGTACTGGTATGATACTACTAGTATTCAATATTAATACAAATTATTGTGCTTTGTGTTTAGAAGGATGGCAAACCGTCAAAGGCACCTCAGAATGGTGAGGAATTGCACAAAATTGTATAAAAGCTGTAGCCTTTCATGAAAAAAAAAACAACTAATTGCAGAACACATAAAGATTCCTGGTAACATGCAATGGACGGAAAGTGCAGGAACTCAGGTAAAACTTATCAAAATTTTTTGTTCAAGTCTATTACAGTAATTTTTAACCCGTAACCACATGTTTATTTGACACATGTTTGGTTTTATATTTTTTAACACTCAATCTACGCATGATGATGTAGCAAATTAACTGGAACAAAATTGAGTACTATGTTTGAACGATTCTGCAACCATGATTACTGGCTAGTTGATTTAAGCCACTGTATTTCATACAAGGAGAAGCATGTAGAAGCGTTTGATGAACGTATAGCTCTTGATAGGACATGCAAAAGATGGTTCGAAAAGTTTGAAACAGATGATTTCAAATTTTCTGATAAGCCACGTTTCCGGTGACCATCTTTGATCGACAACCTCGCTGATGGTAATTAATGGTAAAGCTCAATTCAGCACAGCAGACCATGTCGGACGACATTTCAAAAAACTAACGTTTGTGTAGAAATATTGATGGGTGCCACATGATTTGAGTAAGAAGAATTTTGATGATCGAGTTGTCGTATCCGCCCACATCTGTGCAAGCTCGAAAAAAAATCGAGCCATTCTTCAACCGAATTGGAACTGTGAAGGAAATGTTGCCAATAAAATGTTGAAATGACCTTACACCTCACTTTAATCACAAACAATCAATGTTGTCTATATAGAGGTTTTACATTGAGGAACCAATAAATTATGAGCTTTAAAAGCCGAACGGAAAGCTCAATACTAAGGAGTATTCAAAGAAGTATTGTAATTGTAATTGTAAATCATTGAACAGTTTTTTTTTCATTTTTGAACCACTGATGTGTCAGAATTCGTCTATTTGTGAACAATCTTACCGTAATACTAAGTGTCTATCCAATGGAAAGATATTATCAATATGAATGGCCTGATTTACAATTGGATTTCTATTATCTGGAAAATCCATGTGTTTTCTGAATTTCTAACTTTCATCACTAAATTTCATGCGTAACTTAAAGTGTAGTAGTTAATACCTCAATGCACCACAATTCAGAGGTTACTCTCCAATATTGGAATTATCATGAAGTTCAACTCATGTACCATCGTACTGAACATAAGTTTCAGAGCGATGGCATCTCCTAATCAATATGATAATTGTTGTCCTGTAATGATGACCTTGACATCCTACTCTAGTAAAACATCCCGAACTCAAAAATCTTTTTTGATAACAAGGAAGCAAATCATAAGCAATTTGAAGCGAATGATTTTCTTTGACCATTTACACCTTCTCCCGCTAGTGTTTGCGAACAAAGAAAGACAAGACAAGAAACAACGAGGAACGTTCAAAGACAATTTTCCAGGTGCTTCATGTAGCCAACGAATCAGAAAAAAAAACAGGCGCTAAAAATAAAATGTTCTAATAACAATATGTATAAGTATGTGGTACATTTTTCGTATTTTGAACAATTATTCAAATATCGTGGTGGGGGCGCAGTGGCTCAGTGGTGGAGGTGCTGCAGTGACACGCGGGCCCGAATCAGTTCGCGGCCGCCCCCCAGGCCTACCAAGCCCGCCATCCCTCCGGGGTCGGTAAATTGGTACCAGAGGAGTCTGGGTAAGATAACTGGCACTGACTTGGTGAAGAGTGGTCAACTCAAGTCATTTTATATACGAGCCACGCATTCAGTCACCTCCAAGATATGATATTGAACATGAATGCGGGGGCGCATCCCACCACAAGGAATTGATCAACGCCAAAAATTGTCTTATCTTATTCAACATCGTGAATTTTTCTTAAGAGTTAATCCAGTGTTTGCACTGATTGAACCGGGAAAATCTCTGGATATTGCGGTAACGAGAACTGGTGGACCGATAAAGCCCGAAAAACTTCACGTACTCACTACACCTGTGAGTGACATCGTCTAACCATACTTTCTTAATGCTATTTTTTATTGCACAATCCCAATTTCAGTTTGATGGAGACACGGCTGAAAAAGCATACGAGAATAAGGAAATCGTTCCATGCGTTGCTGTCGTCCAAATGGTGGGAAAATAGGAAAAATAAATACTTTTTCATCACTTCAGTTTTTCATCTATGTTCGATGAAAGTATCAATAATAAAAGAGATGTCCATAGCATTCGTTCCACTTTTTATTCTTAAAATTTTTTCGTCCGGAGCTGCGCAATGTTAAAACTTCTGTTGACTATTAATTAAAAATTAGTAAAACAGGTTCCACAAGCTAATAGTATCTCTGCATGCGTCATATACAATCCTGTCTCATAAACACTATAAACAAGAGAAGAACAAATAAAAAATGTCTTGAGAACAACAATATATTAATTACAATTGTGTTGATACTGTGAGAAGCAAAATTTCCCAGACATGTCGAGGTACCGAAGATATGTTCGCACTATGGTCAATAAATGTCCTACCATTTATTGTCATTGAGTCGTAGACATAACTCACGCTCTTTCCACGATGGATCAACTATGCATGCAGACCATCTGAAAGTGTACGTATTAATGTTATGTGAAATATAATAGAGTATTACATGGCGTAAACAATAGTGTACCATATGATTTGATTTTCATCTGATTTGCTAATGTAATCAAGTGCACAGTCTGATGCACAATTCCATGATTAATTTAATATGTATCTCTAATAATACTAAGCTAGTCCACAAAACTTGGGAGCACACGTATGGTACTCGCATCTACAGACGTCTGGTTTGTGGTGATGCTGATTATACCGCCGAACTTATTTCTATGAAAATGTCATATCAGCACTCGTTTGTAAACGGTACTATTTCGACAACAAATATCAACGCATACAGTTAAGCTGATAAATACGATAAACTTATAATATCCCACTGTTTTTTTTTATAATTCATATCAAGATGGGTTTGGCCTCACCAGAGGTTATAAGTTCTACGATTATCTTAGCATTACAAAATAGATAAAAAACACAAGATAGAAAATGAACGACTCTGATATCGTTGTGAGGTTACGGAACAGTGGACAATAAAAATTCGACGAGATCCAATTTAATGGGTATGCAACATACTGTGGAGAGTACATATTTGTCGTACTACAAAAATGCTTCATTATTACAATGCAATTAATTTATCAGAAGCAAATTAATGAAAAATAAATTGCCTAATTTAGCCACAATTGAGGGAAAAAAGAGAAATAGCTCGTCCTACCTGCTTTCTTCCAAAACTTGCCACCACACATCGCCATTTTCAACAAGATCTGCATTAGCCTCTTCAGCAGTCGGATTGTAAGGATCTGCAAAATAAACATAGATTTCCTACGAAGTATTCCCAAGATCAGCTATCTCTTAACGTCAGTACTTGTTATTCAATCTCGTTCGCTTTCGTGTTCTGAAAAATAAAGGTTGCTATAAATCCGCATTCACTTGTACAAATGTCCGGCCTAGTGTGTTAGCAATTGCAATATCGAGGTTCGCGTTCTGCACCAACACAATGCTTCACTTATTTCTAAGTGAATATCTTATATACACTTGTTCGTTAAGCACACCAGTCTAGATTCAATATCAATACCAACGTCTGATGAATTAGGTTCGAGTAGAGCCTACGGTCCAAGTTTTCCGACTAACACAGCATTATTAGAATCAATATCTCTCGAAAAAGTCCGTCGATCATTGTTGATAGAAAATAAAAATACTGTGGGGTCAATATAGAATATTTATAAAAATCAACGCCCGATAAATCAATGCTAGATAAGAAAAAAATAGGAAACAAAAGAAAAAAGACGATTGCACTCATAAAAAAACCACTTCATGCAGTGAAAAAGATTGAACCAAAGCATCAGCCTACTGAATTAATATTGTAAACGTTTCAACGTTTTGCTCAGAAAAAATGAGCATATAATTAGTGAATTTTTTTCAATCTAAAAATTGGATTGCGCTAATATCAAAATCAAGATAATATCAAGATTTGACGAAACAATTACATACAGCTGTTTCAATGAAGAAGTGTGCATATTTTCGCAAGACAAAATATGTATGCGATCAATAAATTCTGTGCAACTTAAGTTAGGATCAGCCTGCTGTCCAAGAATCCAAGAAATCTTCTTATTGAAATTTCAAAAGCAATGAACTTACCTCACATTTGACATTTACTTTGTACAAAATTCTAACAACCTTTACATAAATTTAATCTTCTCAGAAAAATTCGGAATGGTAAGAGATACGTAAGTCTAGCACTTACAAACAAGTTCAGACGTTTGAAGAAAAGCTGGCTGCTGATTGAAGGCGTATGTCATTTGAGACTGTTGTGGGGGTTGTTGGTAAGACATGTGGTATGGTACCAGCGATGGATCAGCAATCTGAGATTATGAAAACCAAAATAATTAATAGTAAGCCTTATTAAGTAGAAAAATTGAACTTTATAACTCTGACGAAAATTCACCAACTGCGGCTGCATGCCATCTCGAATTTGATGGCGAGGAAGACGTTGTTTAGCTGCTGCCAGTTTCAAAAGCATCTCACGCCCTCGCACCACTGTTTTATTCATTTCCACATAAAGTGATTGGAAAATATATAATTAAATACAAGAATTCTCCTACAGGATTTCCAATTGATATTTACCAAAATAACATAAAGGAATCCATAGCACTCATTTAAATTTAGCATATAACTCTTCGAAAAAGACGTGCAATTTTTTCCGTATTATTACGTCCGAATGGTAAGAAAGAAAATTCAACAACAAAAAACAAGATTGCTGCGCCAAGCTGATAGGTAAATAAGGATAATATAGTATACTCAATATAGAATATGATTTAAAAAAAGCAACATACCAAAGCCATTTGCTGCTCTGTTTGGTCACCAAATCTTATAAATCCAAGGCAACGAGACGAACCATCACGATTACGATATACCTTCGCCCCTCGACAAGAGCGATACCGAGCACCGAATACCTAGCATGCAAAATTTAGGTAGACCAAAGAGAACATTCATATGGAATTTTGCACACAAACCTGATAAAGGGCGGCATCGTCAATATCAGGATGTATATTGTTGACAAAAAGATTAAATTCAATAGACCTAAACAACATAATGCTGGAATTGACAATATTTCTTATTGGAAAATAATACTAGCAATCAGAAATCTATGAGTGAACGAACGGCACACGAGGATCATTTGCAAAAGAGAGATTGAAACGAGATCGATGTTCACTATTTGGGATTCTATGTCCATTTGCCCGCAACATGGCATCTCGAGCTTCATCTGATGTCGCAAATTCCACAAAACAGTAAGCACACGTCTGCAATGGTCCAACTAAAACAACACAAATATTTAATGAAGAAAGGACAATTTAAGAAATGCATCAAAGGAAAATTGACACCTCTAAGATAATTTATACGAGTCAGTAATTATACCTGGAGTAATATTTCTCAAGATAAATCTTACTAAATGAAAGATGGTTAAAGCTTTGGTAGAGCACGCCAGCTAATAAACTAGTTACTCCACAACAAAACGGCACCACTATAGCAAAAATTAGTGTATATGTGAACATAATTCTAGCTAACAGTAGATTGACAACGAAGTATCGCAGTGAAAGGACGCATTGTGAGACGTAAGCTAGAAAGCAGTACATCTAGGTCTGAATCGCTCCAAGACAAACCAAGCCGATATTAAGTTTGAGGTACGATCAGCCATGTTTTAGGTAAATCGTAAAAACTTCAGGCAACATACAGCAGAACAACTATTCGTAATAAATAGAAGTGAGCGAATCAATAGAAATAACAACCTGGAAGCCTTTTAGTATTAAAAAAAAAGAACAGAACATTCATAATTCAAACGCAGTCCATATTTAGCACTGAATATGATCTAACTTACTCAGAAAAAAGCATGACAGTACCAAATACTGCACTACATGATACTGTGCTAAAATGCCTCAGTCATACTATTGGAAGGGGCGAGTATCTACTTAGTGAAGATCAACGAATTTCAAGACATTTTCGTGTGATCCAAAACTGGATCACTATTTCTAATTAGAGGAAGGGTGAGGAATGAATTTTGTATAATTTGGTAATCGAACAAAAACTTTGGCGTAATGGCGGAATTGATTATCCATATATTTTAGAAATGTCACTGGAACTCATGACTTAATTAAGCAATGAAACAGATGATGCTCTTTCATTTAGCGGAAATATTTCGTAAATTGAATAACGTGGAGACAAAAATAGTGATCAAAGATTATCCAATTTACTAAATATTTCTACATTTGAGAACATTCTCTAAAAGTATAAAATAGAGCTAAGAAAGAATAAGAGAGGGCTCAATAATTTCCAAATGACATCAAGAGTAATATAACTTTAGCGTTGTAAACCTACCACACCAGTCTGCTTATCTGTTACCATTTTAACTGTAGATGGAGTGTGACCAAGTTCCTGAATGTAGCTAAATTAGGAACAACAGTACTTCACTTCTTTTTTTCTAATATTTCTAATATGGACATGTTATCAGCACTTGCTCGTGTTAACGGGAACGATACAACGGGTCGATGTCAACATTACATCCAGTTAAGCTGATAATTACGGTGTATAATAAACACATAGGCATTTAAATTATGTTCTACCAATTATGATGAGTCATGATGGCTTTGTCGTTGTACTGCTAATGATGCTGAATTAAGAGATTATAAGAAAGTTAAGCACTGATTAGTCGCATGGGGATTTCGATGGAGCAAACAGTGCGCACCATACCGGCAATCTGTAGATGTAGTCAAGAAACTAATACGGTTCCAACTATTGCGATTAATTCACCATGATTGGTAATATAAGATAAAAGCAATTACTATTTCACAACTCATAAAATTTAGGCACCTTAAAAGCTGTGGAGATAAACTGCGCATCCCACTGTGGAAGAAGGTCACCCATCCACAAAGTTCGGTGAGAATCAAGTGTAGTATGCATTTGAGAACGAGGATAATCAACAATATGATCGACATCTCCATCATATTCTGCAGCACCAGAAACAATCATAGCAAAATTGTTGTATATAACAGTTATCTAAATTATGCATAACGCTGAAATGTTAGCAAATAATTACTAAAAAATAGATACTACGATAATTTTGACAAACAGTTAGAATTAGGAAAAATCTTTAGCGAAATCACAAACACATCTATTTCTTCATTAAGAGCAAAAAAAAAAAAGAAATTGCCAATACACGTGAAAACGGAACAACTGAAAATACATCGATATACCCATAAGATAGTGAGATAGCATTGAGATATAGACTATAAATGTAAAAATGTAATTAGTAATTGAAACATTTCATTTGCCATTTTCCAACACATTTTGATCAGTGAAAGAACTGTAAGCAAAGTAAAATTTACAATTACATCGTCTTTGTGACAAGAAAAAAATAGCAAACCGCCCAATAAAATGATACAAAAACCAGCACAATGTAATAAATCTGAGATGAGAAGGATAACGGTCTATATACATATAGCATAGCGTACCCATTTTCACGAGCTGAAGGTGCATTCTGGAGAACCAAAGAACAGCGTCACCTAAAACTGGACTTGTACTATGATAATCTAAATTTGTGACAGAAATCATATCCACAAAAATGGAACTCTAACAAGAGATTATCACACAGTAGAAACGCCGGCCAGCTTTTACGATACAGACGAGAGCGACACAAATATGTTCTATTTCATCAATAATAAAGGACAAAAACTATGTATTTTTTCTGCCTCTGTAAATAAGATATAGTCACCTCGCCAGGCAGAATCGCACTATAGATTTCAATAGGAACGGTTAACATCTGTTAAAGGCAACATCACAACATTCGTGATCATTTTCCTATTGCAATATAACCATAAATCTTTGTAGACAAAATTTTCAACATACAGAAAAAAGTGAATCACTAAGTGTATTTTGAAAGGCACAGCTTACGCCTAGCCTCGTACTGCTCCAGAACTTCAACTAGATGAGCACATATTTTCTCTAGAACCAACACAAGCCTTGTGGTTTCTCAATCGTTCGTAAAGAATAGAAAAACTTAATCCAAATAGAAATATTGGACATGTTCTGTTATCTTTGCCTGTGTCATCTTCACAGCACACACAATGTATCATCGTTTACCACACATCATCTATTGAGCTTCAATAGTAGCAAGATGATGAGAAAAATAAATATTTTTGTGCCTACAAATCTAGTCGAAACAATCACTTCGCCAAACTTATCACTTGTTTGACGTTCTTGTTTTTTACTTATCATTACTTCTATAATCACCCAAAGTGTTCCAAGCTCAGGAGATGGATTAAAAATTTGTAGACGCAAACTAACGGACAAGTGTACTCATCATCTAGAAGATTATCATCTAGAAGATTATTCTCTTCATTTTACCTACATTCTAAGTAGTTTAAAAAGTGGAGTAGGACGTGGGCAACAGGTGAAAACCAAAAGATTTCAACTCATACACAATACTCAATGACAATGTGAAGAACACGTTCCAAAATTATTGTACGCTGAACGCATGATCCTTATGTGATAAAATGAGTATTTTATAGCACAAATCATAAAGATTTCAAAGCAAAACATAAAAGTATTTGCAGTTTTTCATTTGCTCTTGTATATTATGATAATGAAGAGATATGATAAATAGCTTCTGGAAAGCTCATTTTCGAGAACATGCGATGAATAAAAAAACTCAAAATGATACTCAATCACAAATAAACTCTAGTATGAAACTCTATTTGTTATTTTGAAATGATTTCTCAAGCAACTTTATTAGAAAAGATTATCTTGTTTAGTACGGTCTGTGACTCGGTGTGAGGAGAAAGCAAACCCAATCGCGACGTTTTGTGAAAATTAAAAGTACAAATTCATTTTGAGAAGAAAAAAAGCTTTAGTAATGGTTCATTTTATATCGAATGGGCGGTGGATTAAGTAGGTTAACATAAACTTTCTACTTACCATACTGTAAAATTGTCAACACACCATATTGACAAGCTGTTCTAGATATTATGGAATTTAAAGAAATGATGGTGCTCTTTCTTCTATTCATGATCGCATACATCCTAACATCTGTACCAAATTGTTGCGAAAAGAAAGAAAAGAAAACCGGAATAATGGTGTGCAAGCAAAAACTTCCACAAATCGATCTTCTATAACGTCTTGCTTTACGAAGAATATAAGCGATTTGAAACCTTTAACTATTTGAATTCCTTGAAATATACTATTCTTGCTTTCATACAAAATTCAAAATCAGCAACAACAACTTCCAGGCAGCTAAAACAGCGACTAATAAAGCAGTTGTGAAGACATCCGCTGAGAAAACAAAAGGACAGAAAAAAGATAAGGTGATTTAAGGGAACATCTATTTAGGTGCATTCTTTGCGCCACCTTGATACCATAAAGCTTAAAGCTATCAGTAGATATATAGAGATATGAGACAACTATACATAATATACAATTTGAGCACTGATACAAATTAAAACTACAGCTGCTGTTAGCAGCTGCTTAACACTGGCAAGAACAACCTTAAGAACGTTTCGCTTGCGAGTTTAACTTTAAGCAATCGATGCTTTTTAATGATTAGCAATTATGTCTGATGAAAGGAAGCAACTTATCCGAAACTTATTAACTGTCAAGCCCTAATCTTGCATTAGCAGCTTTATTTGGATAATTTCGTACATGCAACGACCTTCACACTAAGCGCCGATAAAAAAAAATGGCTGCTAAAAGAAACAAAATATAACTTAATGCGAAATAGATTCAATAAAAAAGAGTTCCTATTTGAAGAAACAACTTTTTGTGGTCAACTGGCCATTGAACATAACGCGAAGACAACAAATGTATATGTCGAGATCTAATGAATTTGCAGAACAAAAGTGTGAACGGAATCTCTCAGTAGGATTTATTTATTTCAGGAATCAAAAAGTAAAGATCTCAAGGAACAGCCAAAAAATGAAGATGTAAAGGAGAAAAAGGAAAAAAAGGATAATAAAAATGGAGAAAAACCAGACGGAAAAAAAGATGGGGTACTAACAAAATCAAATCAATTCATAACAGAATACTTTTTCAAACTCATATTAAAAATCTAGACTAAGATTTTTCAAATTTTGAATAGTTTTGCCAATAACGCATCCCTGACAATATTTTGGTGAGCAGCAAAAAAAAATATGTTAACTTGAGCAAACAAGTGAAAAGCAAACCGCAATCCCATACTTATTGGTCTGTAATGAAGTAAATTAAGGAAAAGAAAGAAAAATCGAAGAAAGACAAGTCAAAAACGTCTAAGCCAGGGGAAAAGAAAGAAAAATCAAAAGAAGTATTAAAAGTTGCACAGATAAAACCTGGGAAAGATGGATCGAAAAATAAACCAAAGGATACTTCAAAAAATGAAGAACGGATACAAGCAACCAAAGGAGCAAACATTAAAAAAGACGAATCAAAGAAAGTTGTAAAGAAAAGCCCAAATAAAAAAGAAGAATCAACACAGAAATCAACAAGACTGGAGCATAATAATGTTCCAAAAGTGAAACTTAAGGATGAAGAGAAAGATAAAGAATTGAAGGAAGCGGAAAATCAAACCCAGGAATCACAAATAAATCCTAAAGACGAAGGATTGAAAGAAAAGCAGAAAGATATAGCAATTATACAGAAAGGTCCTAGTGAACCAACAAAAAAACCCAAGTCTGAAAAATCTGAAGCAGAGGAAAAGGACCGGACGAAGAATGTAGAACAGTCTACGCAACCGTCAGACAAACCAAAAGTAGTTGACAAAAAGGAAGAACACCCAACGCAACCATCTGATATACCAGTTCAAGGTGAAAGAAAAGGAGAGCAGCCAACACAATTGTCAGAGATACCAAAGCCTGTAAGTCTTAAGTCTAATAAGCATAAGTGCTATCACCATTTCAACAAAAATTCAGGAGACTAAAAAGGATTTAAAAGATGAAGGAGCATCGACGCCAGTTGCAGCAATATCAAAATCTGTGAGTGATGACTTAATCAAAAATAAGAATTGATATGAGATAAAGAAAATTTCAGAAAACTGGAAACGATGTGAAAGCTGGAGAAAGTGCACCAACACCAAACTTGAAAGAAAAAGCTGGAGAAAGCGTACCAACACCAAATCTGAAAGAAGGCTTAGTAAAAGATGGTTAGTTTACACATTACGTTGAAAAATTGTTTCCACTTGAAAACTAAAATGCAACTTTCTAAGAATACTTGTCTTGGAATACGGATGCGTGAGCTAAATAGATGTTAAATGATCAGTGGAGGATAACAATAAGTGAATATACAACTAGCAAAGCCTGACACACGCGTTGACACAGTAATAGAATTTTCACACAACAATAGGATTCTTCGGAAAACTTCTATTTTATAAATGATTGGCTAATAGATACTATTTTAAATTTTCCTATACAAATATATAAAGGCTTAACCTTGGGAATAGTATATCTTAGTTCAGGTCTGTAGTATCTGCAAATCAGAACGTAACATAAAATAAAACAACATATTAAAAAAGTGATCTTTCGCAGAATTTTTTCTTCGACTGTAATAAAAACATATAGATAATAGATAATTGGTGGCGTTGATCAATCCCTTGTGGCGAGATGCGCCAACGCATTCGCGTTCAACATTACATCTTGGAGGTGATTGAATGCGTCGCTCGTATATAGAATGACTTGAGTTGACCACTCTTCACCAAGTCAGTGCCAGTTATCTTACCTATCTTCTCTGGTACCAATTTACCGACCCCAGAGGGATGGCGGGTTTGGTAAGCCCTGGGGAGAGGCCGCGAACTGATTCGGGCCGACATGTCACTGCGGCACCTCCACCAATATATATATGTTTAATCAAAAATCCATGTGAATAAAAATATACTGAATATTCAGAAAATCCAATAAAATTCAGTCACAACCATTTTGAATGGGATGAGAAAGATGGTCAGCAGGTATACTTTCCCTCTTATTTAACAATAAAAAGTTTGGGTCCATTAGGGATAAATCTTTATATCCACAGACTATGACTGTAACCAATACTACAAAAATAACACAAGCCATGAAGATAAAGTCATCCGACAATAAAATATTCAGGTGAATTTCGATATGTTGAAAATAGGTTAGGAATTAGGAACAGATTAATGGTGCTCTGGTTCTAAATATATTGTTTGTAAACAATATTTTTATAGAGTATATCCAGTATTTTCTAATATTCAACCGGGCAAAACTGCACATGTCACTGTACTTCGTAAAGCAGCCCCGATCAAAATGGACAAGATCGTGATTGTTATAGCTCCAGTAAGTATTTATTATAAAACAGTATATGATGGAAACCGAAAAATTCGTACACTATTGCAACAATACACCACACCCGATTAAGTTAAAATGTATGTATCATATTAATTTCATAGGTAAAATTGATAACTGATAACTTGGTACCAAAGTGTGCCTTATTTTCAGAATAAAGACAACGAGAGTCCAGAAAAAGTATTTGCAAAGCCCAATCTGAAATTAATAACAACGGTAGTGAAACAAACAGGAAAGAGTGTGCCTCCTACAAGTGATACCAAGAAAACTGAAATGAAAACAGATCAGCAAAAACCCCATGAAAAAGAAATCAAAACTAAGTAATAAGATACCTACAACTATTTTGACATGTTACAATAAAAAGCTTTTACTAAGCAAGCGTTTCAGCGTAAATTGAAATTACCTTCAATCACTCTCATCCGAACTTTCTTTTTCACCTCCTGTTTTTTTATTACTGCCATCACTATCATCGTTAGCGCTTTCATCGTCTTTGCTATTGTCCGAACTTCTCTCCTCAAATAAAAGAACTACAAATTGAAACATACTGGAAAAATAGTGGAGAAACATCATATGTAAATGTTTCATTAATATGCACAGATAAAAACAAGTTTTAAAATTCTAAGTTTAAACTAAAAAAGGAAACAGAACAAATTTTTTATACCTGTACACTTTCATTGTTTGAGTCGTCGGAGCCACGAGAAGTAGGCTTCTTAGCAGATTCCTCGCCATCGCTATCGGACTTTTCTGACGGTTTCTCTAAATACCAGCTGTTCTTATGCTTATCACGAGGATTGATAACGTACAAGTAACACCATCGTATATGTACAATATGTTGAAGAAACAACTACAAAAACGTGGAAGAACGGTGCATGAAGATGTGAAGATTCAGTGAAAAAAAGATAACTACATCATAGGTGCTTTCATATCGAAATATTACAGGTTAGAAAATTTCAAGATGCTGATGCCGTTATTAATTTTCTTTTGGTTTTTCAAAAAAAGGCAGTTATGAGAGAAACAATGGTGACAACCATGTCATAAATTTTGACTTCTATACCATTTATTTATATGATCAAAAAAGAACTAGTTGAGCAAAAATAGGATATCAAATTATATAACAAAAAAGAAAAAACTCGAGAGATAAAAAGAACGGTAAGAAAACATCATCTTAAATTTCAGCAAAATTTTTCTTTCGTAAATTTTCAACAAACTATTTTCCAAAAGCAATCAAAATTAATATTACATAAGCTTAGGCGTTGATAAATATCTGTTGTGGGATATCTGCATTCTTGTGTTACGCATTCGTGTTCAAAGTGATATCGCAGGGGTGGTTGAATGCGAGTCTTGTCTATACATTGACTCGAGTTGATCACTCTTCACCAGTTCAGGGCTGCTTATATTACCCAGGTTCCTGTGGTACTGATTCACCAACCCTGGAGGGATAGTGCGCTTAGCAAGCAAAAGAAGCGGCTGCATACCTGATTGGGGCCTATGTGCCACTGCGGCACTCTTTCTACTGCATTTATTGCAATGTTTTGATTTAAACTTACAAATTTGAAGATGTAGGCATATTCATTCGTTTAAAAAACTAATTCACATATTGATGAAGGTAACACTAATAAAGCCATAATAATCATATTTTTTGAAATAAACGAACTGCCTTTCTATTATTATCCAAGAATAATAACAATTAAAAGAAATAGTGATTAACAGTATAATTAATATGAAATACATTTAAAAACACAGAAACAACAACGATGTTTTTCTAGAAGTATTAAAAGGTAAAAAATATAAGATATATTTTTTTCTGTTGCGAAAGTGAAGGCATGAGATACTTTGAAGGCTGATATGCAAAATACCAGTAGTATGCTATTCAGAATAGCTATGCATTAATAGGAATGAGTTCTACGCCATAGTAATTTGGGAAACAAGCAATTGATTTAAAAGAAATATTTCCCAACTAACATATATGAAAATATCGAGAAGTTCAACCATTATAGTATTAATCCAAAAAACTTATTGAATTCATCTATTCTCTAATAATAATTAGAGCGAATATTCAACGAAGAAAAAATATACGTGAATCTGACACAGAACAAAATCCACTTTACGTAAAACTAGAAAATAATAATTTGAAACAATAAATAATTCAAAGAAAAAAACTAGAAAATCTGCCACACTTTAACTGCGAAAGCCTTTCAACGGCATCGATATTCTTTAACTAATTAAACTCAAAGAAACCTTGTAAGATTGCCTTTAATTTCTATTAACATTACATAGCTTTGAAAGTGCATCAATTGGAGAACGTCAAAATTAATGGTGCATCTGATCAAATGAGAAATGAACTTACCAGCCTCATCGTCCGAATCATAATCTTTCAGTAAAGCATTCAATCTATTAGACATTTGTTGGAGCTCAGCTTCAGATGGTTTCGTGTAAGTAATATGTAAGCGAGTGTTAGGCTAAAAGAGTGCAAAATAAATGATTATACGCAAAATACATGAAAACCAACTAGGAAAGCATCAACCAGTAATCCCCATATTTCCAAAAATTTTGTTCAATACAAATACTATGTAGTTACTATTCTGAAAAATAAATAAATAAATAAAAAGTAAATATAAACCTACTTTTTCATGTATTGGACGACGTCGTCGGGCAAGGCGAACTTTTGTTTCCAGCTCATTGTAATGAAAACAACCATCTTTGTAATAGACGAAGAAATTATCACGTTCAAATCCTTTCGTGTTTTTATTCTTCACTGTCCAAGTGTACTCGCGATTTAAAACGTACTCATATATAAAATATTCATTTTTCCCAATACTCGTTCAAATGTGTATAGTGACAATTAGAAACATGGCCTACATTATGCCGTCTGCAAAACTTCGCCCTTCCTCTTTATCATTGAGGTTTTTTTGGAGAGTTTCAACTGTGGGTATGAAATAAGCCACAAATTGGTCGCCATCGTCATCTTGCATACCTCTATAATGCTAATGCAAGGTAAGAGTTATTTAATACAAAAGGATATATGATAGAAACCCACTTGATGTGGCTTTGGGTGATCATACTAGCTCTAAGTTCCGGAGCGAAACCAACAGGAGATGGATCAGCGTCAAACTGCACCAATGCAAAGGGAAATTTCCATAGCTAAAAAAAATTCCAAATCTGGCACCAACACCAATATACCATCAAAAGAAGAGCATAATAACATGAGCGCTATGAAATCAACAGTGGCTTACGTGTAAGAACAAATATGTCAAAAAAAAACCTCGAAATCTGGTAAAATAGGAATTTCCTCAACAGCAGTGACACCTTTCTTTGAGAAATGCTTGCGTAGTGGTACTTTCGACTGCAAAATAAGTACGAATTATTGAAAAATTGTGCTAAAATTGAAACCGACTTACATCTTCGAAAGACTTTTTTATAAGATTAATTTGACTCTGACGGTCACGAAAAATGCTAAGATTCTCCTTGTTTTTGGTCAAATTGTATCCAACTTTGATCTCTTGTCTATAAAATTATTCACACCCCTCATATTTAAAAAGAGAATAATTTAGAACTCATATAACATACCTATCAGCAGCAACGCCAAATCTGTTAAACTCAGACGAAATGTACTGAGTTTTTCGCATCCACGGAACGACTTTTGAATGTTGCGCAGACCTGTACAGAAGAAACCATTTCCATAAAACAGTTAAGTCATTAGGCGTGCTCGTCAGCGAAGGACGTTTATCATTATCCAGGACAGATTATCTTTTGATTTATATACCGTCTATACCTTTATCGAGGACGCACCTAGGCAAAACAGATCTTCCATCTCACTAAGTACTGCAGATCGATCGAAAATAATTTGGAACTATAGGAAACACTGAATCGGTGAGAATTTGGCGCGCAAAAACCGTTGATCATTATCAAAAGGCTAATTACTGCTTATGATCAAAGCGACGCGTTCCGTGGAAATTGATCAACGATGATGCTGATGCTTTATTCATGGTGGTTGACAGATTAGTAAATTTTGAAAGATTACTCGTTGCTTGAGAAATCACAAATCACTAATGTCTTCCGATTTTGATTGCATGAAGGTATTTGATATTAAAGATAAAAATATGTAATATTCTTTCACATAAAGATACTCAATATCCACACCTTTTTATTTGTTTAGCATTTGAGTCTTCGTCTTCTAGAAGTATGGCATCTTTTTCATTGAGCTGTGAAACAAAAAACCAATTATAAATGATGAATATTTGATTGACGAAACAACCCAATAAATCCATTATCAGACAATAAGATAGAAAATAATAAGAAACGATGAAAAAAAGATTGTGAGCGCACCTGAATTTCTATATTAGGATCAACTTTGTAAGTATTGGGATCAATTAGATCTAAGTTCAAGCCCATATCCATTTCACACTGAACTTCAAACTTGTACTCCATCTCCAAAGAAGTAGGTTTGTAGTCAATAAACCTATAGACCAATCTATGGTTGAAAAAATGGATGACGATTAAAATTTCCGAACAATAAATACATAATTATGAACAAAAGTACGAAAAATTTTGAAGTCCTAAAATATTCAACATCTATTTAACATTTATTTAAAACATTTTTTATTTATTTAACACTTAACACTATTTAACAGAACTAGCTGCTTACCGCTCCAACTCCACAAAAGGACATGGTAGGAACTTCCCAGGAAATGGAACATCTGGCAAAGTATTTCGAAAGCGAGGCTTGCAAATGAAATCTGACCCACGACTTTAAAAGACAAATTCTTCATGAAAGGTGAATGGATAATGTAACTTGATATAGAAATCTAATAAATGAAAACAGTTCAAACCTTTTATGTTTTCCACTCCCTGGCTTTTGTGTCGGCTGAGTCATAGGTTGCAAAAAACTTATTCTAAAACCAATTTTTCTTGAGATGACTTTTATTCAAACTAAACAGCAAATGTGTAGTAAACGTTCCAAATATCAGAACTGCATGATAGTGTTTCCTTTACACAGCAAAGAGAACCCATCATAAGAAAAAACCACATATTCTAAATTTCTATAAACTATGCATTGTATTTACCGAGAATTTGAT
>KN716399.1:33194-55743 GCA_000816705.1 Dictyocaulus viviparus
TGTAAAACAAAAAACCAATTATAAACGATGAATATTTGATTGACGAAACAACCCAATAAATCCATTATCAAACAATAAGATAGAAAATAATAAGAAACGATGAAAAAAAGATTGTGAGCGCACCTGAATTTCTATATTAGGATCAACTTTGTAAGTATTGGGATCAATTAGATCTAAGTTCAAGCCCATATCCATTTCACACTGAACTTCAAACTTGTACTCCATCTCCAAAGAAGTAGGTTTGTAGTCAATAAACCTGCAGACCAATCTATGGTTGAAAAAATGGATGACCATTAAAATTTCCGAACAATAAATACATAATTATGAGAAAAAAGTACGAAAATTTTTAAAGTCCTAAAATATTTAACGGCTATTTAACATCTATTTAAAACATTTTTTATTTATTTAACACTTAACACTATTTAACAGAACTAGCTGCTTACCGCTCCAACTCCACAAAAGGACATGGTAGGAACTTCCCAGGAAATGGAACATCTGGCAAAGTATTTCGAAAGCGAGGCTTGCAAATGAAATCTGACCCACGACTTTAAAAGACAAATTCTTCATGAAAGGTGAATGGATAATGTAATGATAAAAACGAACTTGATATAGAAACTTAATAAATGAAAACAGTTCAAACCTTTTATGTTTTCCACTCCCTGGCTTTTGTGTCGGCTGAGTCATAGGTTGCAAAAAGCTTATTCTAAAACCAATTTTTCTTGAGATGACTTTTATTCAAATTAAACAGCAACATGTGTAGTAAACGTTCCAAATATCAGAACTGCATGATAGTGTTTCTTTTACACAGCAAAGAGAACCCATCATAAGAAAAGACCACATATTCTAAATTTCTATAAACTATGCATTGTATGTACCGAGAATTTAATCTACAATATTTTAAAAAGCGTAGTACAAAACATCTTTATACTAAAAAAGCATCCTAAATAATTTTCGATGGCGTAAAATTAGTTGGTCTAACCGTATTGCGGAAACTACAGCGCACGTAAATCGGTCCGTTTTCGGTTATCGCTTGTTCTGTAAACTATAAAGTAATTCAAATGAGACGGTTTAAGTAATTTTTCGCTGTGGCGCCATCATCTTTTTTTACCAGACGTTTCAAGAATTGTGTTTTTTAGATGGTTTTTTTTAGTAAATTTGAGAGGAACACAAAGCTTTTTGATGGTATGAAAATCGGTTTTCTGAAGCAACGCTACACTTGTGAATTTTGTATTCCAATTTATTTCTCTCAGGTTTACTTATATAGACAATTTTGTGAATGTGCACAATATTCCGAAAGTATCAAAACAGGGACAGGCCGTAGTGCAGTGGTGGAGGTACCACAGTAACACGCAGACCCCACTCAGTGTGCAACCTGCCCCAGACCTAACATACCCTCCATTCATCCGGAGTTGATGAATTAGTTTCAGCGACATCTGGGTAGAATATTTAGCACCGAATTGGTGAGGAGTGGTCAACTGAAGACACTGTATAGATCAGGTTCGCAATAAACCCATCTCTATATATCGCGTTGAGCACGAATGCGTAGACGTATCCCGCCACAGTGAATGCCAGAGCTTATTTTATCAGAACGTTTGAGAGGGTAAAAGTACTAGTCTTACGCTGGCTGGTCAACAAAAGTTTTTTTTGAGTCCAGATATACACAATATTTATATGATTCCTACGAAATCAAATGCATGGCTTGTTCCAAAGGCGTTTCCATACTTAGACATATCCTCATTCACAGAAAGTCTGAGCTGCCAGTTTACTAATAGTATTCAATCTACCCTAATATCGATTCATCATTACTGTTTAGTGTTACGTATATTTCATATGTGGCACAAACTATATTACACATCCTAACTAAAATTATTGCAGTGGATGTTTAACGCGTTTGTAGAAGACGAATATTGTGTACTGTTTGAAACTTCATTACAAAAGTGTCTCAAATTTATTTGAAGGTCTCATTGTTTTCACATGGTCAGGTATTGGAGGGGGACGATAACACAGCCGTTCGCTGTTAAAATGTTCTCAGGTAAGAAAGAATTGTTATTGTTATTGCATTTTCTATCTTGTGCATTCTTCTAATTTTCCATCCTATTGCACGACGCTCATTTTGTTTGCCTTCTCATGAATCCTGTTTTTAACATGGCTTACTACATCTCAAATTTTCGGAGGACGAATTGTAGATTCATTGTTTGTCATGACGATTTATAGTTTGTGGCTATTAGTAGATATGTTTTCAGACATCTGATGACTTTCAAAGAAATCACTTATTAATGAAAAATTTAACTACGATTCTTTGTTGACAAACTAGATTGGCTTCAATGCGTATGCGGCTGAAATTGCTTGGCTTTGATTTTCCGAATAAAAATATAGTAAATGGAAGCGGCTTCTTGACATTGGCACAGTTTTAGGCATCTGGAATGCGCACCCTCGGTTTGCAACGAGAACAGTATTAGTTCAAAACAATGATGTGGACTCAGCATTCAGTCTCTTGAATAGGTAATGAGTGATATCTCTTTTATATATATGAAATAAGTGTAAAGACTATCAGTTTTTTAAGTAATTCTTTGGTATTTTCTTGTAAAAATGCAAATTTTCCAGTTCCTGCTACTAAAATTGAGTCATTAATAGGTTGATGGATGCAGAAGGATTACTAAAGATCATTCGTCGAACTCAGTATTACCAGAAACCGTTCATGCAGCGAAGGCAACTGTCAATTGAGGCATCCACCGCCATTTTTAACGAAGATATGAAATACAAAATGCAATTCCTTATGCGAAAAAATCGCCCCGATGCTTATCCCGGTCAGATTACTCCATAGTTATTTTCGTCAGGAAAATTGGCGTTACGATTCTTGTACATTGTATAAGAATCCGTGATTTTCTCGTTCATCGTGACACAACAATTGGACAAATATCGTTATTATGTCAAAAGAGTAGAAAAGTGAATAGAAATTGGTTATGGAAGTAGAATGACTTAATTGTCATAATGTTCTATTATAGTTTATAGCATGTACACTTAAAGCAGTTTTGTTGCAAATTTGTCTCTTGAATGTATTGTGACAACAGTTTTGCGGAAATAAATCGTTTCTCACTCACTTTCAATGTTTTCTAAGTCTTTATCATGACAAAAACAATTCTGCAAGAGTGAAAGTTGAGCTGATTATCCGATGACCGTTGCTTGACGTGTGAAATCCACTTCTGGCATACGAATTGGAATTTCAAACAGAGTATCATCTGCTTCATCACGATCTTGTATTGCATGCAGTCGCCTCCAAAGTAAGTATTGTGATATTATCAGCATTTTATAGGAACCTAGGGCAAATCTACAACTACAAGTACTGATACGAATTAGAGTAAGTTAAGTGGGCTACACTTACACTTACGCACATTTATATTTACTAACAGTACGTACCAAATGCATACTGTTGAAAACAGCCGTCAAATTTGGAGTACTACTTCATTTCGGTATGTAAGTCATATTTTAACACAAATTAGAGCTTAAAATTGAAAAAAGGACAATAAATTTTAGTATAAATTCATATGTGACGTGGGAAATCGTTAAAACAATTCATAGATTGTTTTACACGATTATTCGAAATATACATAAGCTTGGCACCATAGCTTACAAATATTGCTGTCGTTTGAGGGTTAAAATAGGAAGGAAATGACTAGATTTACACATACCTTTGGTTACGTTGTATATTATTTCGAACAATATATTCATGATCTTCTTGATCCCAGAACGTATTAATCACATGCGCTGAAACAAATAGATCCCATCGATTGAAAATTTTTTTATGAATGCTAATTCGTGTGTCTCAGATTTTCCTTATTCTTTATTGGATGCAAAGAGTTAGATTCCATGAAATTATAATAGCTTTTTGAGCATTTGTATTGCCTGGTGTGCTAACGCCGATGCGTTCTAATTCTTTCAATACCGCTCTAACATTATAAGAGAAATAATGTTAAATTAATGGTTAAATATTCAATTGTTATTGCCAATTACTAACGAGGATGATGTTTATTACGTTGTCGCTCCTCCTTCCTTCTTCGTTCTTTACGAGCCTCCCTAGCTGCTTCTTTAGCTGCTTGCTGAGCAGCTTCTCGAGCGGCCGCTCGGGCTGCTTCACGAGAAAGGTCATGCGTGTCAGGTAAACGGCGTCCTGTATTCTCTGCTTTTCTCCTATCAATTTCCTCTGAATGCGGTTGCACACCAGTGATTTCTTTATTCTCGTTTGCCGACTGATCTGTAATGTATAGCACATGATTTTTTGAGAATCACAGTTTTCCAGAATTCGTAATACCAATATCCTAGCCATCTAAGAAGCCTTTGTAACACATATCAGAATACTTGTAAAATTGAAAGAAAATATATAATGCCTTCAAAAACAGCTTAAGCAAAGCAGTTTTGGGCAGAAGGTGATTTGATTGATTCATTTTCATACACAACCATCGGTACAGGTGAAGCTTTTAACGTTCTACGTCATAAGATCGCTTACATTTTGTCGTAGTGACTTTTTGTTTTGGAGCTGATTTCTTCTCCTTCGTGGAACGTTGTGTAGAATTTTCCAAGGAAGCGACGTCTGATGACACGGTATCTCTGGCATGTTACATATATTGTATTCTTGAGGTTTAAAGAATTAAAGAGGCTACCTCTCAGTCAGTTTTGAAATTTAACCATGTGTTTCAAGCATCAACGTAGAGAATGAGTAGTATTGAGAAGTGTTGTTATAAAGAACATGTACAACCATGTACGTCAGTTCTTTGATATCATATCTCTTAAGTGTTATATAACCGTAAGTAGATGACGTTTTTGGAAATTAGTTTTATGTTATGATTAAAAATACGACAAAAACTCACTGAACCGTTGCCAGAGAAGCATTGGATCTCTGTAATTCGTTTATGATATGATATTCAATACTTTTGTTTATGATAGATCAAAGATATCACTATGATGGAACCTACGTCGAGCACTGAAATCGACTTTTCTGAAGAAATTTTCGAGTTTTTCTTACTATGAGTACAACCCATGGGTACTGTAACGTACAGATAAGTATTGAAATGGCTATTTCATTGACTAGGATGTTAGTGTTCTTGTTCGATAGAAGATTGAAAAGAGATTACATATGCGATTTCATTATTATTACTATTATTTGTTATCTACTAGGCACGCTATAGAAGTTTATGCAGAAGTAATTTTCTATGCAAAATTATCTGAATAATAAAATCACCTACCAACTAAGAGACACACTGTGAAATAAGAATGACACAAATAAGTTTTGATTAATCAGTTCAATAATTTTCTCGACCGTATCAAGCCCGTTGATTATGAAACGATGTGTTCTTGTTAAATTCTTGAAAATTTAAGTTTAACTCAAATTAAGGTATGTTGAAGTTTCTATAGTGTAGTAAACACATGACAATAGTCTTTTTCTGTAAACGATTTGTCATAGGAAACAAAGCATTGTATGTACTATATTGTATATACCTAGAACGATGCCTGAATATCGATCAGGTTAGTGGTCTTCCTGTGGTGCATTTGATACCCATCTGAATCACATCGATGTACGGTCATACGCATCACATATACGTTCACCATATTCTGCGTTAATGAGGAATGTGTGGTTGTGTTTCTGATCTTTGGTCAACCACATGAGCATTGATTTTCAACTCTGCGTGACGAGGAAAACGACAAGCATCGACTTTCAATGGCGCGTTGAATTGTTTCCAGTGGTCTTAGATTCTGTTTATAACGTTTATATAGATTGTATAATGCACGTCAATTCGGCCAAAATCCTGCAGTCGAACGACTGGGAAGTACATAGAAGGCGTTTAGGAGTCGCCTCCAATAAATAAGCTTCAGTCCCATTTTTGGGTAGATTGGCAGGCTGCTCCGGAGTAAACTAATTTTTTCAGCCTCGGAGAACAGCTCTGCAAGCTGGCCTGGTAATAATTGCAAGAAGCAGAAAGAGAAACGTCATTTCTCTGTCCCTGAAGAACTTCTCGATAAGGCAGCGTCGATAAGAACAGGTAATTACGGAGAGGCTGTCAAAATCTCAGGATCAAACTAGGCTGCCTAAACGTAAAAGGATTAAGGTGATGTTCTGTACATGTAATGCAAGAGTAATGAATCAGAATGTTATTCAGAAGAACTTCCGATGTATTATAAGAAAACCAGGCTGGATGTCAAAGGGCTACCCAAAATGAGAAGACACCAACCGTTTACGACATTGGAGAAGAACTGTTGCTTGGAACATGCAATAATAGAATGTCAGTGGAGTAAGTGTAGTCGTTCATTTGTACCAATTTATGAACATCTATTCTCAGCAACCACTAATGGCACGAATCGGATAGTTATGTCAGAAAAGATGTTTAATACCACAGCCGTTACAAACTACATTGTCTACGCAACAACATCAAATTGCTATAATGAAAAAAATACCTATGTGAACTTGGAGGAATTCTACAGATAGGATTCTACATAAGGAATTGCGCTGAGTTGGCCGTAAAACTCGGAACCTCAGGCAGGACTCGAACCTGCGGATATCCGGTCTGCCGTGCTGATCCATTACAATACCGAGGCCCTTGCTCTTCGACCACTCAATGCTTCACTTATAGTAAGTAGGTACCATTATCAGCACTCGCCCGCTAACGGGTACGATCTGGTGAGCCGATATCGACATTGCATCCAGATAGGCTGAAAATTATGTAATTCATAGCATGCGTGTAATTTGGTTGTCGACTATCGTGACCACGTGGTGTTCGATGCGATCTGCGGCTTTCTAGAGCACAGTTGAAAGCAATCGAAAACAGTCATCCTCTTAAGATAGTTTGAAAGACATGTGGTTATGATGTGCATATGATGTGCATTAGGGTACTCAAATTGAGTTAGAGTATTGACTCAAATTGATATCTGTTTAAATGAATAATATAATCCATTGTCAACATTGAATGTCGACTTCATATTATTATCATCATTACAGGATTCTTTAAGAAACTATCCATCCAACTTCAGAATTCTAGAAGACTCTTATTCAAAATCGACAATTATGTTTTACGAGCTCTTCACACTAACTCTTACGATCAACATTCTTTTCCATAAATGGATAGGAATTTGTGTCCTGAAAGTAGGTCACAATTTCTCCTTTTTTTCTTTGCTCTTTCCAGTAATAATGAAACCTGAAACTCGATCTCACTCTAATGAAGGTACTGTGCGTTCACTTTATTGAAAATTGTGGATCTGACTGCAAGTATATTTGATATATGCCTGAAGGGCATATATGATTTAATATATGCCTTAAAACAGAGAACAGGATACACCTATAAAGCACCCTTAGGCATTGTGCTACATATGAAAATTTGATATAAGAATAGAGTAGTTTTATGCAAAGACTAGATTTCCAACTAAATTGTCTTGTGGCATCATTATTAAACTCTTTACTGAGGTAGAGGGTAAGTCTATTGATGAATGTCTTTTGAATTTCATTAAATATATATTGCAACTGTGTAACAAGTATGCATGGCATAGTGATTAAACATGCTAACTCGCATATGATTGATTTATCATCACTCCAGTAACTTCCTTAGAAACTGAGGGATTTCTTCCTCTACGAAATTGTGAAGTCATGTGAGAATGTGTAACATTATCTTCAACAATCTCTATGACACTTAATAAGGCTGACGACAATTAAATGATGTATGTGCATCATGAAGAGATTGATCAAAATGATTGAATACGGAGTTAATAATAGGTGGCAAAGGAGAAGAAAGTCAATTCAAAAAGGAAAAGCTGTATTGTCGATGAACATGTGATCTTCCAATGATTTAAGAAAACTGTTTAATCTGATTTATTTAGTTACACCATTTGGAAGAGGTATATCGAAGATTATGGGATCATAGGCACTACGAAGTTTATGATCACATAATGAGGCATTGATGAACGTCGTTGTGCCATTAGTGGTGGCTCCATGCATCTGAAAATCTTCTGATGTCATCATGATCATATATATCTATATGCACTATGTAAAAATAGAATATACCTGGTGTACATGACCGAAGACGTGATATTTCGGCATGACGCGTTGCTCAACAGTATTTAGAAGTTCAACATCGCCGGCAAGAATACCATCCATCTTGTTCCATGAATTGAAATCACCGTGACCTTAAATACTATCAGATCAATCGTAAGCTTAATTATATGATTTGAAGCACATTTTAACCGGAGGGAAGCAAAGTATTGATAATTCAGGAAAATGTAAGAGTGAGGCCCAATTTTGAGGAATACTATATTTCTTACTTGGAAGTAACAAAATTAGAAATATTTTTTTATAAAGTGAAAAATTTTTGATGTGTATTGATTGGGCTAATACTAATCAGAATAGGATTACGGTAATAATCTAACAGGAAAAGCTTAAAGCAAAAGGATACATCAAGCTATTAATAGTTAATAAAACGTTGATCGAACGAAAATCTGTAGTGATAGTATGATAATTTACCACTGGTCTGATACCTAAAAAGCTATTATTTTCGTGCACAAATTGTTAATTAGTTTGAGTTATACTGAAGAACTATTGAAATGTAGTTAAATCGATTATATATGCAAATTAAAGACTTTTAAATCGATATGATTAAAATAAATTGAAGAAAATCGTACCCAGAGGCGGTGTATGAGTTATCAGTACATCGATATTCGCTGGGATCTGATTCCATTTATGGAGGATTTTCTGTCCTCGTGGGCGATAAAATGAGTATCCAGGCATTGAATGCCACGGAGAACCGTGAATTTTTATACCGTATACCTTAAGGAAGCATTTAAAGCTTAATATTAGCTTTAGATTTATAAGAAATTCAATTTTATTCATTTATAAAGAATAATTTGTTTTTTTCTGGTCAACTTAATTGAAACTTTTATGATTATCACTTGAATGAGGAAAAAATTAATAGCTGTAAAGAATTTTTTCACGATTATCATTAATCATATG
Source organism: Dictyocaulus viviparus (assembly GCA_000816705.1). Classification (NCBI taxonomy): domain Eukaryota; kingdom Metazoa; phylum Nematoda; class Chromadorea; order Rhabditida; family Metastrongylidae; genus Dictyocaulus; species Dictyocaulus viviparus. The sequence goes on from KN716399.1 coordinate 42,181, forward strand.
CTGCATAGTGTGCAATTACTTTCAAAATTTATAGTAAATATTTTATTTTCTAGAAATCATAGTAGATCATAATTCTATGATTTTGATATCCCACGGTCCAGAGTTTCCTCAAAACGTGGGACATCAAGTGGGACAAGAATTCACATCCTGCAGAATCCTTCGGTTTGTTGTACTACCGTCAACATTACCGAGGTCATCGTTATGAGATCACTCAATGATTTTTTATGGGTGACTCAAAATCGTGGAATATCAAACCAAAAATTCATTTCTAATAACGCAAAAAATCAATTCTACTAGAAATTTGCCTTGAGAAAATTCTGTGCAAATAAAGAAATCTTTCCCAAAGTACGAGTATTTTTTCGAAACACCATCAGTGATATCTTTTTTCACTCAACCGTTCATCTATCGATCGAATTTTGATTAGAAATCGCGCTTCCTCTGTTATATTTTATCAAACAACTTGAAAATTCAACCTCATCACCAACCTCAATAGTTCGATCGCACAGGTATGTACAATTACTGAGTAGTTCATAAGCTTTGTTTATTCCAAGCATGTTTAATCCGGCTAATTGCTTATCATTCATCTCCTCACCATCTTCGAATCCTAATTCGTGATTGCCCGCAATCACTATCTTGTACTTGTGAGGAAGCATACCTCAACAATATTATTGCTCTTGTACTCATAAGATCTAATTTTAATAAGCTTTCATTATTATATTATAACTTTATTTTTAAACTGTCGAACAGATTGAAAAATCACTCTGTTTAATATTTGTATGAATGTATGACGATTACTCAATACAATTATTAGTAGGAAAAATTATATTAGTACTGACAGTAATGACGTCTTTATGGGTTGCTTAAGCAATGTACTGCAACAGTATCGTTGAGAAGTACGAATTGTTCTGATTGTTCCCGATATAAAGATTAATTTTTGACGTTGATTGAATGTTGAGTATCCGGTGGAGTAGGTTTGATTCATTGTAGATGTCACATGCTCATGCAGATGACAATAAGGACTGGTGAAGGAATCAAATGCATAGCCTTTGCCAGAGGTTTGAGTTTGCACGCTTCCATAACCTCATAACGTCCCTCCTTCTATCCTCATTCATATAGACAATATAGAATGACTTCTGTTCTACATATATACATATAGTTACTGACGATGACTCATTTGTATGAGTTTATTTCACCAAGTATTGTCGATGACGATGTGAACACACAACCGTTCAAGCTGAATGACAAATGGATTTCCAGGGAACGAGGTGCTTGCACGATAAAAAAGCATTTATTACTCATCCATAGTCTCATGATAGAATGAAAATTTTGCAAGCTACATGTCACATCAACCGTAAATTTTTGAACAATCGATCAAATCAGCTGATTTTTTTTCAGTAGTTAAAGTACAATTGAATAGACATAAATTTGCAGAAAGTGGTAAAGAATAGAAACGACTAACCAATTTCAGCGTTGAATTTTATTACTTCACCGAGATCACCGTAATTTGTAAAATCCCCAGCATGAATCAATACATCACCATCGGGTATAAGAGTCAAAAACTGGAAGAAGAAAAAAAAACTAGTTTGATTCATCGACCTGACGATGTCAAGATATATATATATGTCACTAATAATTGAGTCAAGGAGTTCAAAACCACTAGAAGCTTTTGCTAAACCTATTTATTTCTAAGGAAACCGTTTCTTAATTACATATACTTGCACTCAATTTTATAGATATGAAATTCCAGAAAATACTCAGCTTTTTCTTTCAGAGATATTGTAGCTAAAAGTATGAGGAAGTGTAAAAAGTTGACATTATCAACGATTTTAGCATAACCTCATTTTTCAAGGTCATGTTGAGTCAATGGCAATTTTGTTATTGTTATATGAATAACAAGTTATCAGTTTTCACATCTCTTTCACACCTCACGTCCATACTGTCAATCAATAAACGTCAATAAAATTCAACATGATCAAAAATGAAGTCTTCTATCCTGTCATTCTTCATTTCAATCATCACTCACTGAATACACCACCATCACTCAATTCCTTGCTCGTCTTAATCATAAAAAAAAATTCCAAGAATTCAATTTGAATGCGATCTTCGATGAAGTTATTGGAGGACAAATATTATGCTGCTTTTCCATTTGCAGCACGTTGTAGTTTTACGTTATTTGAGGAAACACCTCGTAAGATGGACGCGATTTTCCTTTCTACAAAATTTCGCCTCAAAATGAGCAACTTATATTCACGTAACTCATAGAGTGTGTGCATCTATACTGACGATCAAAAATGAGAGGACAATATTCGTAATTTTATTTTATTTTGCAATGATATTATATTGTCCATAGTTGTGCTGAGATAGCCGCGAAACTCGGAACCTCAGGCGGGACTCGAACCTGGACTGAGAGGAAAATGTTTTTAGAATATAGTAAAATACGATAAGCTTCTTCTGTATTGTTTCAAACTATGCTCAAAAACATTACCGATTGGATGTTATGAGGTTTGTTCCTGTTTAGAGAACTAGGGAAAGACTGGAGCAGAGGAGTAAAGTATGAGTATAGGGATGAGGTCGAATGAATCTTCACAGCCTTAACCTGACTTCTACACGCCAATGTTTCTTTTACAATTAGTAATATTTCTAGAAATACTTTCATTTTATGACCTGCTTAGTAAAACCACGTCATAGATAGCTGAGGCCTACAAAAAGTCGTAGGAAGAAAATTCCTCAATGAACCATTTTTTTCATGTCGTACGCTCTGAATATATGCAGAAAGCTAGAACTGATTTTCATATTATTAGATATGCAGTACAGTGAAATCACTAAGCGTTGTATAAGTATTATCCCTCAGTGAATTTTCGAATTGTTTAAGCTCTTACCTCATCTAACTTCTCATGCGTATCGGAAATACATACAAATCTGACTTTATTGTCGAAAATCGGAGTATCGAGTCTGAAATAATGATGTAGTAAAACCGTATAATTCATGTTGACTCAATTTTTTTACCCTACTTATTATCATACAAATATAGAATCGTTCTAAGTCTACTGTATATATTTATATTATTTATGAAAAGAATTAAGTCATCATGATTAATAGAAGCTGGGAATATTCAATATATTGACGAGTCACATTCGTGATAAGTATTCGATTTTCCTCATCATTAAATGAGTCATTAAATGAGTGATCACAAGGAATATAAAATAGACCTTAGAAAATATTAAAAAATTCACTTAAAACTCTGTCGTCTTATCAGTGAACGAAGAATTGACTTGGCCTACATAATGGTTGCCGACTGTTATCGTGACAACATCTATGAATTTCAAACAGTTCTCACCGACATCTTAGCACTTTCAAAGAAAGAATGCCCAGAAGGATACCATCTCGCTAGCCGGTATGTACCGACGAAAATGAGAATTGAGACGATAAGGATGTGCTTATTTGCAAAGGATTTATTTCTAATTCCTCATGGAGGAGTACTAATGAAGCCAAAGAAAAACAAATCACTCAATATAGAAGAAAATACTGTTTGAAAACTTTTCAACTTTTCATTTATATAAATACATCCCTCAGTTTCCACACCATAAACTGCTGCAGCATAATTTAACATGTTTTGAGAGTTCAATGTTCAGTTCCAGCGATGAATATTGAATGCTTTCGAGAATTCATACACTTCTCATGTCAATAAGTTGTAAGCATTGTTAGAGGTAGTCAGTAAAAGAGGTCACTACTGATAAGTTACATCCACTACTCACAACTGTGGAATGATATAAGAAGAGGAATAAGTGATAAGCTTCTAGTTACACAGCTTTCAATGGTGAGAAATTTCAATTCACATAAATAAATATGATTTCAGTTGATTCAAAATTCGATTTCAAATACATCATTTCTTCGTTAGACTCAGCAAAAACGAAAAAAAAATCATATCATTTCAAATGATCACTGATAAGCAAATATTTTCAATCTTAACTTTACCATAGTTCATCGCCTTGTAGAAAATGAAACCAATCGGAGGTGTTACGATGATGATAAAGAGCGAGAGATGAAATTTCTGACCAATTGACCGACTATTTTCAAATGATAAGGAATGAGTGATCATTTTTCGAAAACCTCCTTAGATTACATCCAAGTTTTTAGTACACGTTTAAATATTAAGAAGTTCAGTAATGAATTGATGACTGCAGAACGCATTTCCTCATTCTTACCTCAAAACATTCTAAAATAACTCCCGTACATAATTCTTTTGACGCCCCTATTATTCATAGTTACCTTATAAAACATATATAGCATTATAATCTTTATTTCTTAAAATGTGCAGCATACTAGCAGGCAATTTTTTTACTCAGAATCAGAGCTTGACTGAGGGCAACTGAACTTTGGTGTATCGTACCATCCAAAGACTATTCGTATTGTCTGGTCTAACGGAATTCATACTTCTAACTCAGCTACAGTCAAGTAATTTTCTTAAAACAATCCATTATGACCTACTAGAGATTTGCTTATTCAAGAATTCTTCTACCTACCTTAACGTCTTCGCAGGCTCTGCTATACGTCCTTGACGTTGATATTTTTTCCAACATTCAATAGGTTTATTCGATAACGGATCCACAGTAATATAATTGTCCATTGTGTTTATTATAAAATTTAGGCGATTATTAGATGACGAAGTCGCCGTTCAAGCACTATGAGTTGCGATAATCCTCGTTCAGGTACGATATGCTTGTCAAATGTATTGATAACCTGAAATTATTCTCCAAATCTGAGCAAATACGGAAACATTAGTGATTGAGGACTTATTGTAGATCACGATTAAAATTAGGGTGAATCCGTAAATCCGATATGGTACACTGTTGTAAGGAAGAAACATTTCAAAATAATCTATGAATGCTTGTTAATAAACTTATTAAGAATATCCACTACATATGATGTCTACTGTTAAAAATAGAAGATACATCATCAAGAAATCAGTTCTGAAACGTTTCAGAACCTCATCCCGAAGTTACTGCTTACTTCCATCTCTTCTATGTACGAGAAACCTCACCAGCTTCTAGATGGTTGTAAAGAGAAAGGATGAGGAAGTATAAGAAAGAAATACGCTTAACAAGAAGTGGTTTAAGTTTTGCTTAAATATTCAAATGAATGTTCAAAAACTTTCAAAGCATGAACAATAAACGGAATGATATTTGATACAATGAAATGCATTTAATGAAGTTTTCGCTTTCAGCAATGAAAGGATGTTGACCATTGAGAAGAAGCATCACAATATCATTTACTAATGATTGAGGTTATCCAAACAGAACGCTCTTAAGTGAAGCCTCGAGAAGAATTGCTTTTGGATTCAGAAAAGGTGACTAATAGATAGATCAAGAAAAAAAAAACTTTTGCTATAATCTCATAATGAGTGAGGGCGAGGGGACAAGAACACTATTCGTAATTCAATCGATGGTCGTATTGAAATGATAGCAGTGACAAGTAGTCGGGAAAGTATCATTGAGTTCTCTCATGTTTATTCATGATATCACCTAGTACATGACGATACGGTACGTCCATAAGTTCGATAGGACGAAACCACTTCAGTTCAGTAAGCTAAGGCAGGTTATATAATGAAACTCGAAATAGAATATTATAGAATGTTTTGTACAAGGAATATCACTCTGTGTACCTCAATTATTTAGAGAACTACAAATAAAACTTTTGGCATAGATTAGTATTACAAGAGAGTACGAGAAAATCAAGATCAAAAATCAAAAAGCTTGGCAATCTTGAAATTCAAATGTTCGTTTCATTTTTCTCGTTCTTAAGATTTTTGTAGCGTTTGTTTCCCACTAAGTTTTTGAACAAAGAAATTTATCTCTTAATAGGGAGATGGTAGTACTGCGATATACACTAAGATTCTCATTAGTACTGAGTGATTATTAAGAAGCAGTCAAAGCTATGACGATCTATAACAAACTAGTGATAGATGATAATGAAGAGTTGTTGAACGACCGAGAAAAACAACGAAAAGAACATATACTTCCAGCGAAACACTCTAGCTGTTACTCTAATGAGGTTACTCCACTCGTTACAGTCGTACCACAATAAAGGATGTCTTTGCTCTGTTAACCAAAAGAAAGTAGTCTGAAGATACTCATGAAAGATAATCACGAAATCTTTGTAATGAGTCTGAGGTGTGCTAATAAAGCTTCATCCTCAACAATTTATCAGTTATGCATAATGCGGAAAAATCCACTCGTCATATATTTATTAAATCTTAGTTGTAAACAAATTTTTTGTGCATTCTTATTGAGTTTCATTACAAACTTTTATCCAAAATCGCAAGGAGAATAGCCGGAGGATATGCGAAAACTTCATGACTTATCATTTTAACAGTTGACTGATCTGGACGTTAGCGTATTGGCTGGTATTTTCAAGCAGTTTGCTTTCATCTTAAGATAATTTTCTTCCGAAAACAACTACTGATAAAAAATAACTCAAGAGTATGCTTCATCTAAAAATAATCACGTTGTGATATTGACAAGGAACGAAATCGGCTATGAGGTGAAAATGTCTAAAATACACAATACTCCATGTATTTGAAGCTGTTAACAGTTTGATTATGAAAATTTCGTTTTGAGGAAATCGTGTTTCCCTGACGGAGGTAACTTTATTCTAGGAGAGTCAACAAGATCAATTCGTATTCAGACGTTCATTTATCATTGCAACTTTCCTCATCACGTTTTTTTTCAGTAATTTTTTCAATGATGGCATTAATGTTTTCTTCGATAATTCAAAGAAGATTTATGAATTGTGTTGTTGTTGTGAAACATCGTCAGAAAGCAAATGACCAAAGAACATTCTCTAAAAGTTCACTGGAAATAGAAGTAGGTAAATTCTAGAGGGTATTCAACTAATAGATGAAATATAAAGCTGAGATCTATAATATAAGCTGAAGATTGGAGATCGATCGATAATACAGTGAGTTTTTGAGGAAAGTTAAAACGGAACAATAAAAATCGATTATTATCACATAGGTTATCACTCATAGAACGGTCGAGTACACATGAGGTAAAACACAATCGTGCCTTTTCGGCATCATTAATCTACTTTGAGCACAAAATCCGGTGTACAGAGAGATCGTTTGAACCGCTTGATGACAGATGATGCGAGTAATTTATTAAAAAACACTTAGAACGAAAAAGTATTCATGGAAAACGAGTGAGGACAAGTTGTACGCATTGAAAGAGGCAGAAACATGCATTTTACCTCAGAGGAACATCGCTGAGATATTTTAAAAATATTTTTCTTTAACTAATTTTTGAATCGGTAGCCAGAAAAGAACACGTTACACTATGAACACCTCAACGTAGAGAATCACTGAATAATTTCTAAAGAAGTTTCTACCGATGATTAGCTCCTGCTTAATTAATGAGCTTTTTCAGCCAATGCTTCACTATTTTCCGTGCATAAAATCGGATACAAATCACGAAATGAAAGAAAACTAACAATTCAAAACGACGAATATTTTGAATTGCTGTCGTAATCTGTCAACTTTTTTGTCCTCTCTATCACCAAAATCACCTGTGATAATCTTTGAATAAGAATTGAAAGGATTTTTTGCTTCCGATTGAAATTGAGGATCAGATTGAAATTGAGGATTAGTAATAATAGGTTGAAAAATATATGGTTGAGGAAAATGCTCGCATGTTTCGTAAATAATAAATGCTTGAAAAAAAAAGGACGTGGAAAATTGCTGTGAAATCTACCATCGCACGGAGAAAGGATTTTGAAAAGATTAAGAACATGAAAGAGAACGATTGTAAGCTTTGACCGTAACGATGCGTTGGTTGAGTTCTAGCGATGACGTTGAGGGAAAAACCACGATTGATCTTTTTCACCTACTGCCTAGCGATTTCTATCATGAATGACTCATACCAGAGGAAATAACTGTTATAATTGCAATGATAATTTGTTTTTTCATTAAGTATGATATAAGACATACGAACGACGAGAAAATCGCCATAAAGAAGGAAGTGGATAACAATTTTTGTTGACATTCAAAAGACCTCTGACCTCGTTTGTAACCTCACTTAACCTATATATAATATATATGCGAGTCCTCAATACTAAGAAGTATAACTGCTTAGAGAGAGAGAGTCATTAATTGAGTAGATGCGTAGAGTGATTGATTCAATGCACAGAGTCATTAAAAGCTTGTGAAATCTTTCCAGTGTCGTTTGTATCGTAGTAATTTATAATCAATATATTATGAAATATGGTGATGTGGCGTCGCCATTGTTAGATGTTAACCAGAACGTTTCAACAAGTTCTTCAAGTGAATATGAAATTCAGTAAACACGACGACGAACACCGGTTATATGAGAAATTCTGTTAATGTTTTGTTACTTAAGTTCAACGAAGTTAACGGATGAATTATTGGTGTGAAATTATTGTTGAGGTTGAGGTGATTGTTAAGTGATTTGAGGTTTTTATTTTTCATCCAAAAATCCTCAATAATACGTAGTCGTATAGAAAATTATTTGCAAATGAAACTTCAGATTGATTTTGGTTTAACAACTCGCAGATTTCTCACTAGTACAATATGAGAAGTCTATTGAAGTAGAGGAAAATAAGTGCTTCAGTTAGGATTTCTGGAATAACACAATATGAGGAGTCTATTGAAGTAGAGGAAAGTAAGTGCTTCTGTTGTTCACACGGTGTTATCGTGCAGGTCCAGTTTGCTTCTGGTTCATCGATCTTCTAAGTTCATCCATAGGATCATACATTAGCCTAGAAGCGATTTTAAAGGGACGAAGGCGTGGTTCTAGCTTTCAAACATATCGATCAGATCTGCAAGTAGATCTTCCACTTCTAGTATCAAAAAACTCTTAGAGCACGTTATTATCGAAGTTCAATCTTAAGTCGCCATATGCTTCACAAAGATTTGATGTGCATCAGTACTGCGGAAAATATCGATCTCAAAGAATATCATATACGACTTAAAAGTACGATATTCTTATTACCGTATCTACTGGATTTCATAGATATTTGATTACGTTGTAACTTGTAAACTATTGCGAAGAAAACACCAAGCAGTAGAAGATATTCAAATGCTACTACAATGAATAGAATATCATTTGCTTATCATTCATTGCTGATAATGTTATCATCATCCATCAGCATGCTAAGAAAGGATTAATAGTAGAGTTTGACTGATTTCATATTTGCTTATTTACAAAATTCGTAGAAAAAAGAACATTATTAAGCTGTACTTCAACGAAATAACGCTGACACAACATATAAAGCTGAATAAATTATATAATATATAATAATATAATAGGGGGCGCAGTGGCTCAGTGGTGGAGGTGCGGCAGTGACACGCCAGCCCGAGTTCGCTCAGTTCGCGGCCGCCTACCAAGCCCGCCATCCCTCCGGGGTCGGTAAATTGGTACCAGAGGAGTCTGGGTAAGATAACTGGCACTGACTTGGTGAAGAGTGGTCAACTCAAGTCATTGTATAGACCAGGCACGCATTCAACCACCTCGACGATATCTCGTTGAACATGAATGCAGGGGCGCATCCCACCACAAGGGATTGATCAACGCCAACAATTATCTTATCTAAATTATATAATAAACAATAATAACAACAATAATGAATTACAAGTAATCATTGTTAGAGAATGTAATACTTGAAAAATCCCTTGTTGTTGCACTGTAACACGGCTCAAATTGATATTTTAAAGTTGAACTATTGAGATTAAATAAGTACACTGTGAAGAAAAATAGTAGCGTGTAGAGGAATGAAATGAAAGAAAGAAGAGAAAGAAATGAAATAACACTAATCAACAAAGTCATCTCTGTCATATTCGAATGATTTGGAAATAGGTGAATACGGTATTATAGACAGCGTTGTATTTAAATGTTTTCTAGTTGGGACGTTAAAACATCGGGCGAATTACTGTATGATCAACTCTGATCGATTTTCTAACCTATTTTTAACCTTTTCTTCATCATTATAAATTATTTGTATTCTTATTTGTATGCGTATTATAAAGTTCTTTAAACAACGTGCGAGTAAACAATGTAAATCACTCAAAACAACAAACATCGAATTGCATTACATCGTTGCAACGATAGACAATTATCATTATCAAGAAACTATGTGATAAGCCGACAATCTGAATGAAATGACTGAACATGCGGTGATAAAGAGAGCGATTCTGAAGCGGTGCTATATCGACGATTTGAAGCCGAATCTAGAGTTTCTGGCAGATGAATAAGTCTCAACAAACACATTGTGATGAAGTTCTCGTCCTTATAAAATGTTGTATAACGACAACAAAATATAATAAGTAAGGAAGAAGATCTGTGAGTAACTCAAGAGACAAGTTTAGCACTTCGAATAAATTCGTAAGTATAGCATGTGATTACTAAAGTGTGATGACCTTTGAAGTGTTGAAGTGCGGTATAAGATGAACATGACGTCCGACGAACATCAGCAACGTTATTAACAAAGGTCGACGTTCCGGATCGCTATAGTAGTGCTGTGTCGCATGCGTCACGTGGACTAGTTTCTGAGGTCCGAACAACGAGATAACGAAGCGGCGGGTAGACATTGTCGAAACAACCGCCGTCGTTGCTCAAACTTTTAATCTGAATAACTTTTTATCTACTGCCTCGTAACTCGCAACATTTGTTGCAACAGAGACGTTAGAACGGCATACTGCTGAATTGTTGAATAATTTTTTTCTGTAAATCAATCTAGAGAACCATTAAAGGTTGACATCATCAATATTCATCATAAAGACAGTTTTAAGAGGTCTATTTTAAGTTTACAGCTATATCATTTAATCAAATTCATTACTAACAAGAAAATTCAGGGGGTCCGATGAGTATGCAAATGTTGGGATTCTTGTCCTCTATTCTGTTCACCTAATTACGGAGTTAAGGACTCATCTATATCGCCGTATTCAGAATTTTACAAACTTAGGTTCAGCTCAATAGCATAATTGTCAAGACTCTGAACAATTTTGTAACATCCAAGTATAAAATAATAATATGCATTTCTATTATGAATGGTATAATGATGCATCGTTATTGTACCCTCTCCCTCCCTGCTGGGCTAAAGCAACGACTCTTTATATCTGAGTAAAATTGATTACCTGAATCACCTCATAATAATGAAAAGAACTCGTTGGTAATGAATATAGTAGGAAGAGATACGAGGACTACTATGGTTTTCATTCAATAGTTAACAGGATTTTTATACATAAGACCGATTCTTAATTGCGGCAGTTTAGTAGCATTATCACTGCATAAGCCGCAATTATTTTTGCACCAACATAATAATTCAATTCAATCGATAATTTTATACAAACTTCTCAAAGATAGGGCTATTTTATAAATACGGAACATTAAAGTATAGGAAACATTAGTGAGAAACGGCTAAAACAATAGCGATCTTGTTCACTAATGATGGATGAAGTTGTCCTCTTCTTGTTGTTGATGTACAAAAGAGGAAAATAAGCTTTTTGTATTCTCGACTAGTATTGATGAATAGAGATGGTGGAGTAGAGAGGTTCAATTTGAGAAATGTTAGTGAAAATCAGAATCAGAAATGAAATACGATTCTTCTTTTCCTTTCGATTACTACAAAGCTTAACGTTCGTTTAATAAATGAGAGAAATAAGTGTTTCAAACTATTATAAACAAAAAAAAAACGAAAAGTCTATCAACAATACGTTTATGATAAACAACAAATAAATAAAAAAAGATAGAATGTTGCTTTTGTAATTGTAGAGAAAGGTGCGGAATATCTAAAAGCTTATCAATAGTGTAACTCCTCAATTTTCAGTTAAAAAGATTCACGTTTTCGATATAATCAATAGCACGACGTTGCTTGGTGTTCAAATGATAGTGATGTTCTTCAGGAGTGATGCTGAACTTACAACTGACATCTCAATATCTTTCTTTTCTGGCATGCATTCGAGCGTACAGGAAAAGTAAACCGGAATTTTCACTCTCCACATTGAAACTATTCATCACAAGCATCGCGTGGTGTCATTCGGAATACGAAAAACTAAACAAAAAACTATTAGCATCATTCTTCCGCTGATTCTGAAGTAATTCTCTTTGTCTTCGTAACGCTTTTCATTGGATCAGATCGTGTTCAAAAGCTGCTTACTGATTCCTGTTCCCTCTAATCAACACAACATTGAATATTCCTATGACGTTATCTGTGTATATAATGGATAATCATATAAGAGGTTTCTGTAAGTTTTGCATCGACAACGGGCAAGTAAAACAGGAACTCAGCCTCTACAGCGTTTTAGGTGAGTTCGTTGTGAAATCCTACGCACTGTGTTTCATTAAGTATTCAAAATTCTGATATCGACAGCTGCCGCATCAGCTGCAACTGTCGAATTCCTTGATGCGATTACGTGCGAATGATAAAGGGCTTTACCTTATGACTCAGTTCATAAAACTCGCTAATTCCATTGGTTACTATTGAACAATTAAAATCACCACTCTTAGAAGGGAAGGGTAGGAAAGGATGTGACCAATGCTATGATAAATTTTATTCTAGATTTTGCTAAGCGTTTTTTTTTCCTGACGAGAGTTCAAGAATACTGAATGCCATTTAAATGCTATAGAAATGGATTTGTGATGCAGTGGCTTCACCATTTTTTTAAAGCAGTTTCTCCTTCTCCTTCAACTTGATCATCATCCTATTATCATCGGAACACTATCAAGCCATTTGAGTTCCTATCGCTAATAATATGCAGTCGAAAAATTTACGTATACATAAGACCTCAATCAAATCAGAAAGGAGGAAAACACATGGCTGGGTGAATTTTATTGGCGATGCCGTACACTTCAACAGAACAGAAAACAGAACTATGTCATTTTTTTTTATTTGCTACCAACAACTGTTGTTAAAATCAGCAACGATTATTCTTTCTCCTGTCGTAAACGGCCTAATCATTTGCTCAATAGAGTTAATCTTGACAGCCATAATAATGCTGAGGATAACAGAGCTACTAACTCCTTTATTATTGCATAATTAGGAGAACAACTCATTCTTCAGCGTATTCCATGAGGTAGAGCAAGTACATGAAACTCGAAAGCTTCATTCTCATAGTACTTCACAAACTATGCACTATGATGTCATTAATTGAAGATTGAAACGATATCGTCCGTATATCACAAACGCAATAAATTACCAAAACCTCTTAGAGTTTTTTAGAATCTTAAAAAAATTCTTCCAAAATTAGAAAAAAATGAGCTTTTTCATTTATTGTTAGTATTCGTCGTGCACTGCCTATTTCCAGGAATTCACTCAATCATTAGAGGAAATGAAACTCAAACTACTTTGCAAAAAATATGAACTTGCTTCAGCGGCTGAATTATGTAAACATAGCCTTTATAGTGAAAGGATTTAAATGAAAGGATTTGAAAAATAATTCACAAGAAGCATTACATAAATAATCCTCAGAGTGCATCTGCATGAGTAAAAGAAACAGTTTGATATCGCTGTAAAATGACTGAGAGTTGAAGTGCGAATTTTTACGAGATGCGGACT
>KN716399.1:68091-89408 GCA_000816705.1 Dictyocaulus viviparus
CTCGACATGATTGAAGTGTCAGTCCATGTCTAAGCGACATAACACATTGCTGGAAGATTTGTTGAATGAAAAAGGTGAGCACAAAACTCTGGGTCTCCCAGTCTGTTTGGTGGCTCACTTAAGTGGCCTGCATGCAGTCCACTGTGCTTCCTATTGCCTAGTTCATCTTTCATATCGTTCTCCGAGTTCGTGGAAGATCCAGAGAGTAGACGCACAAAATGGTCTACGTAATCGTACACTCATCGAACTCGATTTGTTGTTTTTCACATCATGAATTTTTAAAGAGCTAAGTATTCATCCTATTCATGTGCATACCAATCTTTTTTCACGCTTTATTGACTTTTCTGCTTTACTGGTACTTCTCGAAAATATGTGATGTCATTCGGGAAACAAAGATTTGATAGTAATCAATAATCGTCTTCAATACATGTGCATTTCTGGTGTAGGTGAAAATGATTCATGATTTACTGCAAGGTGGCAGAAAATCTCTACATCTTCATTTGATATCAATAGAAAGCTGTATTTCTCTGCAGTATCGATAACAGTTAGGTACTGTTCGTATGAGGGACGAGTCTACTCACACCTTGATCGATGAGCGGTGATAAGTTTGCATTCGTCTTAATACTGTCGAAACGAATATTAGTAATTGATAACATTAGAGAAAGAGGCGTACGGCATTTTCTACAAGCTTCGATGACCTTTCACGTTTCCTGAGTCCTCTTTGTTCTATTGGTTGCGATTCATCCAAGTTCTTCGACATGTGCAGAAGAATAATTTCCGTGGAATGTATCTAGAATATAAGATTTATTGGATGTTTAAGCATATTGCGCAATAGTCACGAAGATGTTTTGGAAATAGGATGAATATGCTACGTCATCTCTTATTATGCAATGTTCTCCTATTGAAAATAATATGTCATATAGGTTGCAAGAAGTAGAGCATTCAGTCTTATGGAATTCGTCGGCAGTGATAGACTTCCTGGAGAATCCAGGGAAACAAAGCCGAACAAGCGCTTCTGCCTCAGCACTCCGCGCGTTAGGCTTTGCTGTCTTTGACGTCGTTCGATGAGGCAAGAAAAGCTATCGGGAATATGTAACATTATTGGAGCGGATTGAACGAACATACCCATCTTGTGCATGCAAACCTTAACAGTCTCCTCAAAAACTCATTTCTGTGCTCGTCTTAAATCTACAGAGTGCATTGAACTCCACATAATAGTTTTGCAGGAGATCAAGAGTAGAAAAACCGACAAGACACCTAAACGAAGGACAGTTGCTACTCTTGGAAATAAGTTTCTCTAGGAAATGTTCAATGGTATAGGCTTTTTCGTACATCTATCCCTTTTATGGTTCAATATTACATGCTGTACCAAAACTGTACTGAAACGACCATCCAAGTAACCTAGTAAGTACAACGTTTCAGCTGTTGTGAACAGATATTGAGAGTTCAAATATTCAAGGCCACGTTAGCTCTGCTTTAATCAGGTAGTTTATTTCTATTGAAAAATTTAAAGGAAAAGGAATACTTTTCTGGGTCAACTGTTCATATCATTTGGGATAACTTTGGTTGGTTACTGAAGTAACAAAGTAACAATTCATGAGTGACAATACTGAAACTACAATACCTAGTCACTGAGGGAAGATCAAGTCCATTCTTCTATCTAATCAATGCTGAAGATGTTTATATTTTTCCTTTATTTATTTCAATATGGTCTTCATATCGATTTTTTTGTGTCTTCTATTGTTCTTCGAATTTGAAACGTCTTCAAGATGTCTTTCTGGTAGTTTTTAAAATCGCGATGTTCCATGATATATTAATCAATCTTCTATAGTGTTGATAGAAAATTTTGTTCTGTATCATTATTCTTTTATGTTTGAACTTATTTGCAAAATGAAGTAATCGAACTGGTTAAGTATGTGTAGTGCTTCAGTTGTTGCTTTGACTCCATTGCAACAAATACCAATTTCAGGTGGAGATGAGTTTTGACCAACGAACTCTTTGCTGCAGTGTTAATCTAGCTGTTGTGGTGATGTGCTCCGCTGAGATGGCGATCATCATCGTCGCGTATCTAACAAGTTCGTTCATAGGATATCAGTATTCTTTTCTATCTTTAAATATACCTCACACCTAACAGCATAAATCGATATGATACAGTTCAAGCAGTTACAACGCGTGATCTTTCTGGATTTGCTTGCTTGTTTATCATTGGTTGTTTGGAAACAGTGTTTCAAAAGTACAGATCACCAAATGAAAAGTTCAAATGTCCAAATCCATGAAACGTCATCAGCACTTCGGAATATCAATTGACTTCTGGTAATGATCTCAAAAAAAAAGACTAGGAAAAAGACTGGGACTAAAAATGACATTTTTCCCGCAATCAAGTTGCGACATGATTTCAACGTCATAGCTTTACCAAAGACCAAGAGTTGGAATTTCGACATGTGACCACCTACGAAGAAGCACAAGTTATCAATAAGGATAAAATGTCCTACTAAAATGTCGGTAGCGCTAGTATTCTCCTCCCATTTGGCACGCCTTGAGACAGTGGATGAGAGGTAGTAAATCGGCGCACACGAAGCAGCAAATAAGCTTTTATTAGATGCCATGTTAAGCCAATATCAACAGATTTTCGTCTTGAAAGCATTTCGATTTGACTAAAAAGATAGAGTCAATTAAGCTAGGAAATACGTAGGGAAGTGATTTAACATTTGAATAAGCTCTACTCTACGATACAATTCGGGTAGTTGCAAAGCTATGTCGCACGAGCCTCAATGCCAAAGGAAGAGGGTTAACTGCATAATAGGACAACCTTGAACTTTGAGTCTTATACCATGCTACGCTAGATCGGCTTACATCTCTCATACCTCTGTGCCTTCAGTTACGCTTACGCATTCATGTGTGCTTGTGCTTTTGCTTAAACGGCTTGTTTGCTGCATTTCGATTTGGCTAAAAAGATAGAGTCAATTAAGCTAGGAAATACGTAGGGAAGTGATCTAACATTTGAATAAGCTCCACTCTACGATACCACCTAGAACACGAATTCTTAGGCGCAACCAGTAACAAAGCATGCTTGATCAACGCTAAGCTTATCTTCTCTAAGAGAGGGAAAAAAAAACGTGGTTCATTTAGTTGGGGGGCCTCTGACCTATGTACGATGTATTCAAACGTGCGTACCCATGTGACTCCTTTTTACAATGACTCGTGACTCGTATTATTCAAATAGCAGGAATTGTTCCAGATGTGGAATATCCGTTAATGCGTTGTCGATCCTACAATGTTTCGATAGCCGGTAACCATCATTCATCGTCTACTTCTCAACGTCGCCTCTGTACTGCCAACGGAACGTTGGTCACTTGGCTTATCATTCATCTGTTTATCAACCTTAGTGCTTTGGTTGGTTTATCATTTTCTTGAATAGCACGAAATCATTTGAAATATTATTATAATGGATCACGCTCCATCCATTAGGCTTAAATTTTGTGGGCATTAAATATTCAGCTTCCAGTTATTTGTAAAACAAACTTAGTATTTCTCGTATCGTATTGAAATAAATATATGATAGCTGTAGAAATTCTAAAGCAAATCATTATGGCAACTGTTGATGTTCCTAAGATGTTAGCTTCGATTTACTAATTAAATACACTTGCATGTACGAAATTTCTCTATTTATTTCTGGATTTTTTATTGAATATGATGAGTACTACTCTGAAGTATTCAATTAGCCTCCATCAATTATTATGATTTCATTTCATTGGTTAAGCTTACGTCATGAAGCTTTTCCTTTTGTTGGTATTTGGTTATTTTTTAACTCCACCAATGATTAAATAAATACGTACAAACAACTTCATTTTGCAAATAAAGGAACAGCGAGGTTGTAGATGAATCCTGAGAGATCAACAACCTATGAAAATACGATAAACACATCAAATAATTAGTACAAGGAAACCAATAGAACAATTCTTCCTCAGTTTCTAAGATCGGCTGTCTTCAACCTCATCTGTTGAATACCTATTCCAGTTGTGTTTTGTGAAAACACTACCTGAGGCTGGTATGCTGAGTTTTTTTCTTTCTGTAAAGCACAATAAATCACAAACACACAAGCTAACGTTTTCGCGGGATCACATTCTTCGGAGACTGAAAGGGATTTCGGAAGGAAAAGAAGGAATAGAGAAGAATTTCTTATCCGTTTGAAAAAAGAGGAAGAGTAGAATGTACGAAATGTATATGGGTATGTATAGAATAGTAGGAAGGCGGTACGTAGTTGATTCTGATGAGTTTAAGTTGTTGAGGCTAATTATACTGATGAACAGTACTGTGAAAAGCGTTGAGTTCCGTCATCCCTCGAAATATTTCACAAGGTAGGTGGATATTTTCTCAATAGTGAACTTCAGTTGTTTTCAGGTGGCAATACAAACTTCACGCTATCGTGCACTGTTACCATACATCTATACTGGTGTAGTGGACTTGCTAATGGCGTCAGCTTATCTTGTTGTGCTATTCGTTCAATTGATTCGTGGTGAAGAAATCGATAAAGTGAGTTTGTTTTCTGTTCTCAAGCCAAGTACTATGACTCTTCTTAGGACTCAAAAAATGGTTCATGAGAGGGAATTTGGTTATGAATGATCTAATTAAAGCGACTTTTCATGGAGTGCACGCAGCACAATTATAGAATGTACCTCCGCGAAATCGGAATGAAGCGAGTCTGCAACCTTACAAACTTTACCACAACCTCTTTTTGAGGTGGCTGTAAATTAAGTCAACATAGTACTGTAGAGATTGAAGGGTTGTATCGTATAGGGATCGATGAACGCTAAATTTCATTATATACTATTGACCTCTACTCTATCAAGGATACTTTTCAGAATTTGGTGCTGTTCATTGTTGCTATAGTCGTTTTCAAAGCGTACAGTGTATTTTGCTCTCGTCGTCTCTACTGGATTCTGCAATCAAATTTTGATCGCAATTCCACTACACGAACGATGATTGTTAAAGACGAGTCGGAATTTCTTATATAGCTTCTGTGACACATGTTAATCCTCTTAACTCGTTGTGAACTGAAAAAAATTTGTGTGTTCATGATTTTTATGTATCATTTTTAGAAATTGAACCATTACGAGTACGAGTATATTATTTACTCACAACAAAATCGTAATCACAATATTCATTTTGTACTAGATAAGTGTTATAATGAACCAGTATCAGTTGAAAAAAAGACTCTGCGACCTAACTTACTACGGTAAGGTCAGTCATGGATTGATTTGACTCGATTGACTCCTTGTGATCATTGTTCTAAAAAATAAATTAATCTGTTGACACTTATTTTGTTCGAGTGAAGAATTTTCCATAAGATTCTAAGGATATTTCGTCTGAGTTCTCAAAATCGATGACAATATTTTCCACTCTATTGTATTTCAACTATGTAGTTATTCTGAATAATTATCTCTTATGTATAACGAATATTTCATCTCATTTTCATTTTTGGTATATTCATTTTATATGTAATTCATGAATTAAAGTAAAGCTGAATATACCCGACATGCATTAGTAAAAATTATAGACGAAGTGGTGAGTGAGTGAGTGAGTGAAATCTGTCAAGAGGGAGACTAACTGTGTGACATGAAATTTGTCAAGTATTTGAAGTGTTGCATTGAATATCACCAGACTGTGGCTGTGAAAAGTACGATTCAAAATTGTTGAAGGGCCGTTGTTTTTAGGATATCTTTCCGTCTACATTTCTTAATAATTGTAGATAACAAAAGCTGTGAGCTAAAAAATAACCTGGAAGGTGGTTGGCTTCTGATCAAAGGCATTGAGAGAATGCCAAGTAATTTCCAAATAAGCTTAGTTGAAACCTCAATCGTACAAAACACTGAGTACTACACTAAGCTTTATTGAATTAAAGAAAAGATCGATTTCGAACGAAGCTACTCTACTTAGGCTCCGTCACTGTTCTTCTTCATTCTGTTTTCCTCTTTTTTCGCTGGAGTAGCACCTGCACCGCTCAACGATGCCCATGGATCAGAGGTAGACGGAGTGAGACTGGTGAAAGCAGTCAGTGTTGAGGCTAAATTTAAAACATTCGAAAAACTGGAGTAATTTTGGTGATAGAAGTCAATCTTGTCAGGAAAAATAACACTAATTAAGTGAAGATTAATCAATGTAAATCAAGTTAATCAAGCTTTAATGTTTTTCCTGTTGTACTTGGCTGTTTTCTACTGGAAAATTTTAAAATTCAAATTTATAAAAATAATTCGAGTGTTCCAAAAGACTGGTGACCTGTAAGCGTAGCAGCTTCACGTGCCATTCCTCCACCACTTATTGTGTGCTGAGACGCATAACCATTTGAAGATGACGATGATGATGAAGCCGATGGAATGTAAGACGACTGAATGTAAGACGATGGAAGATAGGCGGTTTCTGTAGATGGAAGACTTGTCATGCTTGTCTGCTGTTGTGGTTGCTGTTGTGGTTGATGCTGTGGTTGCATACCTTAAAGGAAAGGAATCTAATCAGTCAATGAAAAGCCATTTTCAAAAAAAAGGAAAGTTGTTGCATTAGATTTATTGATTGAGAACGGCTAAAAAATAGAAGAGACAAAAAATATTGCTGACGAAATAAGCTTGGGAATCAACCAATTTGTAAATAGGGCTAATAAACCTACAATGTTTAACGAAAAAAGATATTCTATTGCAATGAGTGAATTTCAAGTTGAAGAAAGATCAAAACTTCATTTTCCTGCTAGTCATATGTTTCTTGCGTTGATTAATTGATAATGGGTTTCAAAAAAAAAAACTCATACTCACCCAGTCCTTGTGGATAATTCATGTAGAGTGAGTTGGACAATGGCTGTTGAGCGTACATTTGATAAGGACTCTGAGTCAATTGCTGTGGTTGCGCAGAGTACACACCATATCCAATAGATGTGGGATAACCATTCAGACCGATATGCTGCATTCCAATGGGAATGGGTTGATTGAAAGCAGTGAACGGTTGGTACTGAATAGGTTGTTGTGTCTGTTGTGGCACTACAACAGGATTAGTTGAATATGGTGCTCCGTACGGTACAGGTGCAGGAGCTACTGAGTTTTGCGCCGATGAAGAAGGTACACCGTAACCCTCAGCAAGTACTGATGCTATCAAAGCCATTAGCACGAAGAATATCATTCTAAATAACACAATAGTTATTATCGATATTGACTGCGAGGAAGAAACTAGTAGGTAATGAATGGATCGTAGTTGTGTGCCTTATAATATCTATCAATGTTATTAGCTTCAAACTCAAATGTAGTTCGAGAAAGCTTTAATACTACGAGTGTATTGTTTATGATTGTATCACTATCATTAGCTAGAAGTTTAACAAAAATGAAGGCAAAAACTGACAGAGAAGTAATGATGAAGCTGTAACATACTTTTTTATGACGAGATGAATGTTGTATAGACGAATAGAGAACGGTTGGATATGTTTGTTGATGTTCATCAACAGTTTTATACTACCATACGAAAACCGGGTGCATAGTAACTTGTGGATGAAAATGATAATCCAATGAAAACTATTGTCAACGTGAGGTCTTAAGAGATTTGCGCGTATACGTATAGAAAAGATTTCACACAGTGTAGTTTACAAGCCGTACAGACCAGATGGCTTCCTCAATTCGTCACTAAAAAGCTTTGTTGACATAATCTATACGATAACTATATGATCTGGTTTATCGTAAACACATACATAAAAATTATTGTCTGTGTTTTTTTTTCTTGAAATTTTTTTATCTACTGTGTTAGCCCGATGTATGGAATACTACCTCAGCGATTTATTGAGCTGAGGATCAACATTGCATATGATGATAACCACAGTATTGTTAGTTTTTAGTGTACGCCCTATTAACATTAAACATACGTACCCTTAGGCGTTCTAACTTTTCCGCTTAAGATGTTTAATTTAAGAAATCAAGATGATATTTGAACGTGTGAAAAATTGTTGTAAGCAATGTGTTCCAGTTAAGCCAACAAATTCCTCACTTAGTTCTTGAGATTAAAGATCAATTAGAATATGATTGAGATTTTGAATTTAAGGCGTTCTTTAAGATCTTCGTATTTCTATAATGATATAGCTCATATTCACCATTGCATATCGATTCTATTCAACGCGAAGTGATTTCGATGATGAGCAACGTAAAAACCTTTGTGAGGAAAAAGTCGGAAGAAAAAAACTGAGTTAAATCGATAAGTGTTAAGTGTTGACGTAATACCAATGAGTTTAAGCTGTAGTTTGATAGTACCTTTGGTATATGTAAGTCGATAGACTTATCAATGTTACGAAATTGATTTGCAGTTTGCATTAGCTTAATTAGCTATTAGCTTCATCTCAGCTTCTATTCACACACCTCCACTACAAGATCAAAACGAATGGATGGCTCCATAAGATCAATTACGCAAATGCTTATCTTTTATCTTCTCTAAGCTCCAACAAAAATAAAGAAAAGAGCTTGTTCACAGCTTAAAAATTTTCCATTATTTTGATAATTTTGCTGAGGATCACGTCATTCAACGAAACAGTGCAGAGATAATTTATAAGGTCAAATTGAAATTCTTGCGCAAGAAAACACTATGTCTGTATGGAAACTTTTAGAGAAAAAAATGCCAATGCGCTTAAGCCAAACATGCCTGACAAGTGCTTCATAGTTATGCATAATGCTGTCTCATATGTGAGATCAGTGATTTTGGATAACTGAATGGCCCGTCTTCACGCGTACTGGTCATCCAGCAATCTTCTATTCGTTCTTTTCTCGACTTTTTTTCTCGGTTTCTATCGACCTTGGTGGTGATCTTCAGCCTCATTGTTACATTGGCGCGGCGACGTTTTGCTAGTGTAGCTTTGGTTCCCTGGATTCCTCAGATAACGCTTCTCGGGCGTTCTCACGGTAGTACGTGACAGTACGGTAGTCACCACGGAAAGTAACTGGCCTTTATAATTTAGAGGGATGTGCCATCTTTCGAAAAAATGTGTACTTTTATGACATCATACCATCAAGTGGTTAGTTCCATTCCCACATTCAAACGATGGAAGTTCTACGAAGTTGACTAGCTAGGTGTTTCAAATTTGACTCGAGAATTTTTTTTTGATGTAATCGTAGAAATACTTTATGAACGAGTTGTGTTTCAGTTTGAGACACTTTACCATTTGCTGACTTCGCCTAAATATCAGTAATTACTAGACGAGCTGTGTTCAGGAACTCCATGTTCTGTTCATCAGAATGCTATCATTATTGTAAGCGGAATCATCGGATTCGTAAGTGATTCGGAAGGATTCTTCCACAAGATGATTGTCGTATTGAGCTTTCATATGTCTTTATTATGTTATGATCACTCTCGTATGTAACAATGACGTTCTTTTCAGCAAGGCAACGTTATGGTGATGGAAGCGATGCTTGAGATCTTCAGCTTGTACACCTAACAGTAAGTTTATAAGGCAATGCAAATATGTTCTTTGAAATAAGATTTTATTAAGCAGATATTTGGTGAAAAGGCGATGCAATCGTGGACGTGTTGAGAATCGTGGAATTCTGAAGCTTTTAGTTTTTCTTACAACAGCTGGCTCGAAAACGTACAATTCTAGCGAAATGCTCGAATTCTGGCTATACGAAGCATAATATATTTCCTGAAAACGTAGATATCGCCTTCATGTCAAACTATTTGACACTGCGAAATTCTTTTAAAGAAAAGCTGTAGGGTGTTCAATGTACATAATTATATCTTTAGTGATGCTACTTAGTAGCAGTACATGGAACCTCAGGCGTGACTCAAATCCGGATCTACAGCTATCTGGTTTGGTGTGCTACAGTTTGATCTACACTCAATGTCACTGTTACTGTCACTGTCACTGTCATTCAATGCTTCACTTATATCTAGCATCATCACGAGCATAAAACACCATTATAACTTATCATAATTAACAGATTATAAAAATATTATGAGATTATACATATTAGGTTACTTCATAATTAGCTGCTCAACTAGATGTAATGCTTGTACCTGCTGACCAGATTGAACCTTTCAAAGAGCGACTCTTAATAAAATACATAAAAATAAGAGTAGCATTTCGAGGATTGCAGATCGAAGACAGGCAGTACATCGGTAGGACATGAGATTGGAGACCTGTGGACGCGAATTCAAGTCCCGCCTGAGGCTCCACGATTCGCGATTTACGCAAATGGTTGATTGAAAATAGAACGTCTTCAAATTGGACTAGTTAATTTTTAAAGATCATATATGACTTGTCTTAACTTCTCTTAAGAGTGACTACAATAAAACTACGAAATGTCATGAAGTCAACTGAGAACAGAAATTTCTCTGTATGTGTCCTTCTGTTTCCAAATCCAGAAGAGGGCAGTGGTAACAACAATACCAATCTCACAACAGTCACGATGTGAATTTCGATTCATAAGATTAGTACGAAGTTCTTTCATTTACATTGCTACGGTATTTAGTTCTACAAATGGTTATGTTGTACTGCAATGTCTTCAAAGATGACTCAAGAAATCTGTCGTTTCTAAACTCATTTCTTAAAAAACTGAAGGTTTATACAATAACAGATACTTACAATATTTTGTTGAAGCGTAAAGTTAATATTCAATCGATAACAATTGGAAAAAAAATTATCGATAAGAAATTTATTTCTTTACGGGTACAAGGGTATATCTATAATATCGTATTGGATTTGCATATATAACTGAATAGCTAGCCGGTACTGCATAGGTATAAACTGGAACCGGTTCATAGTAGACGGCTGCATACGATGCTGGATACGTATAAATCGGATACGGATAATAGTATGGATACGGGTACGAGTACACTGGTACCGTATTCCACGTCGGTTCCGTTCTTTGAAAGGATAAAGCCTAAAGAAATTTCTTATGACTTGTCTTATCATATTTCATAGTTGGCGCCAAAACACTATAAAAATATCTATGAATGTAACTTTTAGTCGGATTTACTTTTAGTTAGAAAAAAAAACGCGAGATTATTTGATAAATACAGGTTTGCTGAGTCTTTTTGAGGGATGTCTTAGATCAGAAGAACCTCTTTCATTGGACACTATATGGCGTAGACTATTAGAGGATAATCTGAACAGATTTGAAATCATTAACTTTCCGTCACATTAGGGCCTCGCCTACCTCATTTACAGCTGATATATTCGACTTTGTAATTCTCATTAATTTCCATTGACAAAAAAAAGGTTCATATCTTGAGGAACACTCATTTAAAAAATCTCGTGAGGCAAACATCTATGTGAAAATGCATGCAAATTTTACAAAATACACTTCTCGTAAGGATCCTAAAGCATCTTAACTTGAATGATTTTAAAAAATACGGTAAAAGATCTATATGTATTTGAGTTATTATTTTCCTCATCATGGATAAATGTTTCACGATAATAAAAACGGGAGGATAAAACCTACGAAAAAAAAAACATCTTCTTATTGTTTCTATGAGTCTAAAGACATGAAAATATGAAAATTCTGATAAACGTACGAATATGAACAGGACGGTGGCTGTTGATGGATGCATTACGATGAAGCTGACCGACGTTCGGACGTTCACAAGACCTCTACTGACGTCACGCAAGTTGACGTTGTCGTTTGACGACGATTGACTTTCTGTTGTCACCTTGTTTGGTTAAGAATACATTTAGGTTTCTTTACAGTAATAATGTTTGTCGTTGTTGGTTAGATATTTGAAGCGATAAACTTCGTTTGTAATCAATAAATATTGATTACATCTAAGTAAACAGCGAAACTTTATGAAGTTACGAAAAAAAAAGATCTGAAGATAAGAAAACGTTCCGGTTTTTTTTTTCTACAATTTCTATTGTATCGAGAAGTTTTGAGTTAAGAACTGAGGAAGTGTTGTTTATAAAGATTTTCGTAGTAAAATTTCAAGAAAATATTCTATTGATAGTTGCGCTTGGCTTTATGTTTGCTTGTCTGCCCTTATCTGAATTAAACTCAATAACGCAATTATGCTGAACCGGCCGCTAAACTCAGAACCTCAGGTAGGACGATGAACTCAAGTGACTGTATAGACCAGGCTCGTATTAAACCACCGCCATTATATCATGTTGAGCACGAATGCATAGGGCATCGAGCAACAGTGGTTGATAGCTTCAAAGCTCATCTTTTTCTTGAAATGATCTGAAACATTGGCTAATCAATATATCCTTTATTTTCTATCTATTTGACTTCTCCTGTTGTGAAAGCGATTTAGAGTTCAACGATTAGAAGCTCATGCTTGTTAGCTAAAAAGTGAATTATTTGTATTTAAGACTTTAATCAGTGTTGGTAACGACTACCGTGAATTGATCAGCATTCTCTCATTTTTCTGGATAATAGAGAGTGATATTGGTATTCAAGGTTTACCGTAATCAATGAGTTTATCTGGTGCTACAACGATCTTGAGGCGATGAACATCATTGATTGGAATGATTGGTCATCTAAAATCTTCTGTACATGGAACGTCTCGGAACGAGATGAATTGCCCATGTTCATCATCATATGGAAGAATATCTCTGTGATATAGAGAATCTTCTCCATTTTAAGTCCACTAGCCGACTAACATTAATCTGTAGATCAACAGAATCATCGTTTTTTACGAAATGAGCAGCTCGGTGGTCGATCGATTATCAGCCAAGTATGGGAAAACCCGTGCCATTAACGAAAGCCAAGAAGTTAATCAACATCACTTTTGTTATGGAACATATCTCTAGTGCTGTGTTCAATGTTTGAGGCACTCTTTTTGACTTTCGTTAGCTTCATAAGAATTGTTACAAAGATTCATAAAAACACTCCTATTGATTTTTTCTTTCAATCCATAGAAGCTGATATGACTACTCTTACAATTATTGAATTCTTAATATTCATTTCTATTCACATCTGTTCAACGTAATCTAATACACAGCAGCTGCGTATGATGTACTTGTTCAGCAACGCTTCAATACATATTGAAATCATCGTGCGATGTACTGTATGGTATTAACTATCCATCGATATATGTTATTGTTATATTCTTATATAAAGCTTAGAATCTCGTATAACAAGAAATCATACTACTCAACGTCAGCTGAAGAACATCAGCTGAAGAATTTACTCAACCCAACTTACACTATGAAGCATGAACCGCCACGTAACTGCCGTTCATGTTTACCTCATGTTTATCCTTATCCGTGAGGCTTAAAAATATTCAGTGCGATGTATTTATCAATACCTATGCAGCTGTCACAAAATGTAAGACGTCCAGTTTTTTTCAAAATAGCCGTATGTAATGAATGCTGTAAGAAAGGGAAAACAATGGGAAAAATAGGAAAGGGTATCTTCTGTTGATGTTGATAAGAATGGAAAAAGTTAAGAGATTTCTAAAGATAACGTTGTAGGTCAAATATGTTATAATGGAAGAGGATTTCAAGAGATCCATTCATCCTAGTGTTAATACTTGAAGTATAACAGAATTCTATCCATAGCTTGTGATGAATTCAATGAGGATGGAGTCTAGTAGACTTGGTAATCAAAATTTTTTTGATTTTATATCTAATCTTTCCTTACTGCTCATATTTAGTTGGGTAAAAAAACGTTCCGAAACATTAGGAGCTTCAAATCACTTATGTAAATGCTTGTGTTCTATGTGGATTTCTCTTTCAACGAAAAACCATATAAGAAATTCATTTTCCTCATACTAAGTTTATCGATATGCTACCATGCCATTCTATGTTTGCTAGACTTATCACTCGTTCTAGAGGCCGGCAGATGAAGCGCGGTCTGAATTCGATTAGAAGTGTTATACTGATTTTCACGTCATTGCTATTCTGACCTGCCTATCCCATAACACGTCACTTCTTCAGAAGGCTTTCTCTTCACTTTTCATGATGTTATTGTTTTTCATAGTCTTACATTATGCTATCATTTGTCATTTTTTATTGATTTTCTACTAATTATGACAGGTTATGGCGATGAGTGACGCAATGGTGGAGGGTGGAGGTTCTACAGTGATTCACAGATTCAAATCGCGCTAGCGGACGCCCCGAAGCCCTCCAGGGTTGGTAAATTGGTACCAGAGATAGCTTAGTAAGATATATAGCCTTGATAAGAAGTGATCAACTTGAGTCACATTATACATCATAATAGCCGTAAAAGATTTCTCATGTGAAATTGCACTACAACAGTTCCATAATTATTGAGGTTGTCAATCAAAAGCATTTCATAGGTAACTCATTACCAATGCAACATTACTAAAGTACAATTTAAACGTCGCCTAGCTGAAGGTAATTTATAGAAACAAATTTCTTTCAACCAATATAGTTAATAGACATTTACTTTTTATTTGTCGTCTCATTGAGTTATTAGTGAGTCAAGTATTAGAAATTACCATATGATGTACAAGCAGCAGGGATTTACGTGAGTATTTCAATTGTTTTAGAATATTATTGAGTCAAATTTGATACGATATGGCTTGACTCAGCTATACAATAAGGTCATTATATAATAAAGGTCATTATTCTACATTACAATTCTCACTCAGTACCAACATAGAATAGTAAATTAGGCTTAAAGGAAGAATTTCCCTCAAATGCACTGAGAAGTTTATAGTCAATTTTGGGAGTCTATACTATTTCGCTATAATTAATTGATTTACAAGCTTTTTTTTTTAGCGAAGATCCTCATATTTTTTCTGTCATAAAAATCTTGTCGTGTTTCTTCCGCGTGATGATCACTTTATTTTTATTTGTAAACAATGAGTCATTTCGGAGGTGTTTTCGGTGAGGCGTTCAGGGTTCGGTCCGGGTTGATGGAATGGCTTCGAAATTCTCTACTGCTCTAATTGGCTAAGCTATTTAAGTTGTTAGCCTGCAGTCATCATATTCACAACAATCAGCGGCGTATTTACGCTCATGACTCTTCCAATATGTTTAACGACGCCTCATCGAACAATCGGAATTTCGCCATGGGTCCGTCGGTCTGTTGACAGCTTTGGTGGCAAATGTATCTACCTCAGGGCAAACGTATCGACCTCAGAGCAGGTGAAGGTCAACATTTCCCTTTTTTACATTCAAAATGCTATAGATATTTTGCTCACATGGGCTCACTTCTAGTGAAGTGCTAATGTTGATCGCTAAGATTTTATAACAATTACCTCCCACATACAAATACTAGAAGAATTTTTTTTTCAATTTCTTTTCATGTTACCTCCGAAATTTTGCGTTAGACATCAAGTAATGTGATATTCTGGCTGACCAAATGATGAGATTTTTAATGGTTTTGTATTTTGAATGACAAAAACAAAAATTGAAATCGAAGCTTCTTTCTTGAGGTTGAGGATATTTTCTTATCTTTTGGCGGTTTATCGTTGGCATAATTCTGATGAAGATTTTGAAAAGAGATTTCTCAAAGCCTTGTGAGATTTGTTTTCTCTCAGTTTATAGCTTTCTGAAAAACCCTTAAAAATTACTAAAATATTGATAGAAGACGGACTTTGAGTTTATTTTACGTGAGGAAAATGTTATAAAGAAGCTTTCATTGCTTTGTTTGTTAAGCAAAAGCTTATACTTTAATCCATAATACATTATGCAAAAAATTTCAAAGCAAAAGTACTAGTGATTCACTCCATTCATTGTTGAAATAAAAGCAACACGCTTTATTAATCAATACTGGGATGGTCGAATATGAAAACGAGACTCCTCAATTAAGGAAGAGTGCAGAGGTCCTCTCCTACAGTTTCATTTTCATACAGAAATTTCTTCTTTCTAAGATCCCCAAGAAAGCACTTGCAGAGTATGAAAGTAAACATTTGAAATAGGAGAATCTTCCTCATTGTGAACACTACTGCTTCTAGTTGAAATAATTGAATACGACGTCACCATGGTGCTTATTGGTTGCAGCACTACAATTTCTTCAAAGTATGTCGGTTTACGTTATTACATCAAAACATTACTCAGTTTTGCCTGTGGCTTAGTGATTTTATAAGATTATTCAAATTTATCAACTCGCTGTATGAATGCTGTTCACTTATCTATTTCGTAGCTTACATTCGAACCGTTTATATCATTATGACATGAGCATGTTCCTCGGTGTTGGTTTTAAGTAACTGAGGTCTAACTCTTAAGCAGAGTTTCCCAAGCTGTCAAAGAGTTCGACATTTTCATTTCCAACATCGAAAGCAATAGAGTCGAACAACGTCAAATGAAAATCAAAGTTGTTTGGTTTGTGGATTTACAAAGGTAGACAGACGACTGTTTGTGAAAACGAACGGAGAAAGCCTCAGTTGGCTTTCTCACAGTTTTAGGGTTTGACTTACTTGACGATCAAACGCCTGAGTGAGAGAATCGAGTCCAAACATCCAAAATACCTTTATGCGACAAGGCTAGAATAAGTTTTAGTTTCCATTGTTCTGTATTTTAGATCAAGTGAAAATTTTCGACAGCTTTTCGCAGTTTAGGTTTATATATCAATCTGTATAAGATAAAATTAATTCGTAGTAGATGTTCAAAATAGAAACGAGAAAACGTTATCATCTCAACACTTTCGTTGGTGCAATTGTCAGTTATTCGAAATAATCAATTTGTCATCAACACATTCACCATCATGATTGATGATACTCAACTGCTTAGCAAAGATTAAGTGCTTTCTTCCTCTTATGAATAAGGCTACCGGTCAAAAAACTCAGTGAGGTTACTTTTGTGTTCGTTTTTGTATCGAAAATTTTCTTTTCTTTTTATCTATGGGAGTAATATTAGAGACTTACACTGAACGTGGTGCAGTTTTGTTTTCAAGCGCTATCTTCAGTCTACTTTCTACAAAATATAGCGAGTCGATTAAATAATGTAAGCTCTAGCGTTATCCTAAAGAATATCCGAACTAACTCATTTCGAACGCCTTTCTTGTACTGTAGCAATCTCCTTCAACTTGTTCTCCGCATACATTGTTTAACTGCTTCTTGCCGAACAGCTCTTAAAACAGCATTGTATTATCTACCGAACGTGGAACTCGTGTTTCGGTCATGTAGGCAAGTTCATGTTTTGAGGAAATTCCGTCTGTAAGGTCTCAACGAGAGTCTCGATAAAGACACGACTAAGAGGTCAACAAAAAGTGTTCGTAGATGATTACGCCAGCAAGTCAGTGCATGAGTTATCTATTGAGATATCACTTTAGTGCAACCATTTTACGTTGATAGCTAGCAATAACAGCTACGGCTACATCTAAGTGAATGCTCCGAAACTTGTAACCCCATAGGGCTTTTTCAAAGTTAGCCTTATCGGCCAGAGTTTTTCTCAGACCTTCCAGACTCAGGCTACTAAACATTCTCTAGTATATCTTAGTTATTTAGCAACTAGTAAATTGTTCATATTTGTGCTGAGATGGCCGCAAAACTCGGAACCTCAGGCGGGACTCGAACCCGCACTTACAGATATCCGATCTGCCGTTACATCTCAGCACAACTATGGAAAATATAATATCATTGCAAAATAAGATAAAATTAGTAAATTGTTGCGTAGAAAAAAATACAAGTAAACAATAGTGCGTAAAATATTATAGAACATAGCAATATGCATAATTTCCTGCTAGTATTCTGTTCAGGCATTTTTTTCTACAAAAAACATTTATTTCATTTCTCTATGCTGTCATTTGAGCTCACAAAAAAAATATATGTGTAAGGGGGTCAATTGTCGTAGTGGTAGGAGGGGTTACAACGAAATGATGGCTTCATACGTTATACTTGGGTTTGAGTTCCAGGCCAACCAAAGCTTCTACCTCTCAGTAGTCGGCGAATTTGTATTAGACTAATCTGAGAAGGTAGGAAGCACTGACTTGGCAATAGACTGCTCCTCTCGAGTCATTGTATAGACCACCCCTATTTGAACTTTTCCATGATAACCTCACGAGAAAGAATAGGTGGCAATCTTCTCAAGCAGACAGATCACACCAATGCTTAGCCTTATCGGAATTGATGAGGCAAGCTTTACAAAATAATGGTGATGGTTTTTAATAACTATTTTATTTATTCTAACTCTTAATAAGTAGTGCAAATATTTATGTCACCAAAAAAATAAATACGAAGCTGCTATGAGTTGTTAAAAGACCGTGAAAATTCTTTGTTGTCAACAAATTTTCGTGGCCACACATCAAGCTGAAAGGGCAGCCATTAAAATTTCATACTCAAACAAAATATTTTTAGAAGTTGTGCAAATATCAGACGTAATATTTTTTTGACTTTGATTTTACTCCCTCAGATTAATCATTGACCTTCATAATACCGTAACTCACTCGCACTCGCATAGGGCAGCTGATTGTAATATCTTTTCTAATTGTATGCAGAATATTTCCGTTTCTATTTAACTCAATAGACGATAACTGCATTATTTCGTATTGTGCTACTTCCTCAATCCCAGCTGTTGTTCTCCCTCGATTGAAAAAAATTGCCTTGATTTCCAATGTGCAGCGGGTTCTGATTGTTCGAAAAAAAAACACTAATCACTTCTATTTTGATTTAAATACTTCTGAATTTACTGTATTCGAAATGAATCGAAGAAAAAAACCACAAATAATTACGCAATTATCGAATCACCTGCTCGTTTTTCATCTGCGTAATTACAAAATATGAGCCTCGACATTTAATGCTCGAGGCTATAAAGAAGAAAGTATGAGAAGCGCTTTGCAAAAGCTTCAAACGCAATTGGAACTTTTTGATTCTAGATTTTCTCATTTAAGAAGATTTTCCTCGTACGCATAAACAACTTGTTTATCCAGGAATTGGTCAAATTTTCGAACATAAGCTTATAGTCAAATGCTCCTGTAATCTGTTGGAAGTGAAACGATGCTTCACATCAGAAGCTCATATCAATTCTTTGATTTTCACTTACTATCCCTCGATTAGTCATCAATCAATTTCGATTCCTAAAAACACATGTTTTACAATCAGCGAACATTAAGAAAAACGCTGCCGGCTATTTGTCAGCTTTTACGATCATCAGTTGTCGCGAGAGGGACGCATCACCACTATCCTTCGCAACTCCCTAGTCCGACTGCATGGTTTTTCCCTCATTTTTGTTTTGATTGAAATTCAATACATCTAATAAAACTCATGCAAATTGTTGACTACAGCAAAAAAAAGAGCTGCTAACTGCTCTGCTAATATCATTTCAGTATTACTTTGTTCGCTCATTAAAATTGAGCATGTTTTTTTTTCATCGCTTCATTTTGACTTTATTTTTTTTCCATTCAATTGTATAAATGTTACTATGATGTATTATTAATATAATTGTAAATGAGGGAATAATTTGCATATTTGAAAAAGATCTGAATAAATCGAAATTCTGAACGCTTTTTTTTCTCACACGTACACTTCTAATCGAATATGAAATGTTAAACGTTAACGAATTTCTGATGAGGTTTATCTGAGGTCAGGTTTCGTCCCACCTCATTTGAATGGCTTCATTCACATCATCGTTTCTGCTCATTTCCATTTTTCTTAAAAGAGTTATCTAATGGTGTGATAATAGTATGTCAAAAATTCATGAGGTATCAAACAACAGCAGACCGGAAATCTGGGAGATACGAGTTCGAGTCCTAGCTGATGTCACAGATTTTGGGGCTAACTCAAAACCGTGGGATTTTGATATCGTGCCATTATGTCTCGTTATAGCTGACATTAAGTAGCATAATTACCATAAAATCTAATCGTGATTTAAAAAAAACACTAATTTTCAGTGCGACATCAAAATGAGGAAAAAGGAAACTCTTTTTGCAAAATGACAAGATAAAAAATTAACTTAGTATAAAAAATAACTATCATAGAAAAATATCCCATTTGAATCGAGGATTTTCGGTGCATATAAATATCTTAAAGGTTTTTTGTAAGCCTTATAAGCCCCTATACGAAACACCAACAGCTTACTAAGAAGCTTAAACTATTTGAGTATCATTTACTCAAGTACGTTATCAAGTAGAATTTGACTCCCTTTATTATAGGAGCCTTAGAGAACGAAAAATGAACACCTTTTTGGACTCGGTAAATCAATCCTCATCATATTAGTCCTCATCATTACATGCATGTAATGAATTTCGGAAATGAGTTTTTTTTTTTGTCCAAAATGAGGTGACAGCATTTATTCTGTATTTTTGATTTGAATGTAAGAAGATATTCCGTTAGACTATCAAACTTCTTCTACATTAAGCCTTATATATTCTGGTTGCTAATATCAATATTCACAAATTAAATTTGGTCGGCGATAAACTCGTCCTCGTTCTAATTTATGGTGTTCTGGCCAGAGGAAATATCGTCTATAATTGCATATCAAATTACGAACAGATTGAAGAATATCCACAACCTGATAAACATATCTACAGATGAGGTATCACGAGTCATTCTCTTTCCGCTTCATCTCTTCTCTATTGATGTCGTGCGTCTTTCTACGATTTGAGGTCGTCTCGTACTCATGTTAGTATCATCATGCTTCATCATAGTTATGAGAAAAGCAGTAGCTTACAACGGCTTTCAAGACAAAATTATCCTGATTTAAAATAGTGTTGAAACAAATTTCCATATCATTCAACTCATATTTATCATATCATTGATAAGCAAACGAAAGTGATCATCGGAATATTGAACACCACATGGAAAGAATTTGTGAATCACCAAGGTGCATTGAAAAATAATCAATTTTGAGGAAAAATCCATTAGGTATCATCTTCTTCTCGTTCGCTGTTCATTCTCTTCATTCTTATCAATGCTTTTCTATGAATTTACCTCTTTTTTCCCTCATTTTCTCAATTACCATCATATTTGCTAGATTAATTTCATCGCACGTCATTCATCACCTACAGCGTTGACATCTACTTTCGAAAATTTTTCTCTCAATAGTTTGTATTATTGTTACATCGCTTGAATGACATTTACATCGTTCAAGTTGTATTCGAGGAATGAAGGTGAGGTTCATTCCTTCTTTGTCCTATCAGGTTGTCGTCAATTAGCCCTCAGCAGTGTATAAGGAGTTGCTAGAAATTTCAGATTTTTATAGATTCCTCTTAGTTTTCTGATGCTGTCAAAATCAATGTAGTCAATTTTAAAAATGACAATGATATTCGAAATGCTTAGAAATAACAATGACGGTTTCTTGATTGCAGTAACGAGATCCCCCTTCCCCCCCAGCTGACACCTGAAATATTTGGCAATTAAATTAGATGATGAATTTACAAGAAAAAAATCATACACCAGATGTGCTCATTAGATTCTTCGGTCCCTCCTTCCAACTCTAAGCTGCATAAGTTCAGCTGCAT
>KN716399.1:99678-117539 GCA_000816705.1 Dictyocaulus viviparus
GTTTATATATAAACCTAATAATCGGTTTTATAATCGATTTATTTTCTTGAGTTCTTCATTTTATACCTCAAAAAGAGTGACCTCTCTCTAATGAATCGCCGCTGAATACTAAACAGATCAATTAAGCTACATCACATGTTTATAGTTTTTTCAGTAATTCTAACGGTGAATCGAATATAAACAAATGTGAGCTTAACGTTGGGAACGAAAGTTCCACGAACAGCAACGTGATGGTGTCTCTTAGATTCTGATAGATCTGACGTTACGCTGTAGACGATTTTTCAGAGGATTTCATTGTATATCTGAAGCTTCACTCTAGCCTCCAGCAGTTTCATGTGAACGATACGCGGAGGAAAGAAGTTTTTTTCATTCTAACATATGAACGATTATGCTAGATAGGAAAAATACTCATTTCCTAGAGATAAATCATCTCCTAGAATTACCTCGCCATTTGAGTTTCTATAAATTGGCTAATTTTGTTGAACTCAAAAACCTCACATTCTTTTTCTTCTAGAGAAAGAAAGCGTCTTAGTAGTTAGCGTGTTGACAAATTATTCCAAATTAACATCTGAATACGCTTCGTCGTTTTCCACACGAATTATCCAAATGAGAAAAATGAAGTCCATTCAAAAAAGGTTCCTCAAATTGAGGTAAACATTACATGCACCTCAAATGCTTTGTAATTTTTCTATTCATCTCATTAAAAGTAGATTCCGAAGAAATTTTTCTAAAGAAAAATTATTCATTTCTACGTGATGTCGATGTCCAATGTAAACAACGAGGAGTTAAGAATTTCCCAATGGTGAACTAATAATGAGGCATTTTTATTTTTTTATCACTTCCTCCTTAACGTCCTCACTAGAAGTGCTTTCTGTTTTTTTTTTCAAACTCAGTTTTCCTCTTAATTTAAATATTTCAAGTTATTTACTTTGCTTTGAGCTATTTCGGATCACATCAGTTGTTCTTCTTTGTGGTATTAAAATTGTAACATGACGAATAAGAAATTGATCGATAATTTTTGAAAACTCCTCAACACTTGAGGATCTTCCTGATGGTTTTTTTTTCTGTTGTCATATCAAAATGTCATCAATAATGTTTACCTCGTTAAAAGTAAAAAGTAAATGGCTTGCTTGACTTTTCAGCTTTTCAATTTGCAAGCTTTCATTTGATTTGATGAATTTCCTCCTCATTTTCAGACGATAAAATTTCTAGAAAATTATTTCTCCTATTGATTTTTTCAGTTTATTGGTGTGATTTTTATTTACAAACAAGATTGTTTGGACGTTTCAAATGTCCAAATGAAGTGAACGAGAGATTTCTATGAAAGCAAAATTCATTGAATTTTCAGAAGCTACTGATCACCTCAGTAACGACATTGCCAGCTCTGCTTCCCTCTAATGTGATTGAGTTGTGCTTCTTCTAACTACACTATCTAGGAAATCCCCTTTATAGCGTTTCTTCTTTCCTATATGGAAAAGCAAGAATGAATTTCATTTTTTGAGGAAAACCGTCTCTTGGTACACTATACGGCTCTACCTCAATGTCAAAATCTACATGAGTCAATCATCACTCAAAAGAGGACATTAAATATTCAAGATGATTTGAAGTGTTAAAGAGAGTACGAGGGAAAAATGAAATATTCGTTTCGATGAGTAGATGTTTTTATTTCAAACTAATATTCACTAATATTTCATCGGTTTAATGTGTTGCCTCGTAAGACTCATTGGTTCGCTGCTGATCGCACTCATTATTCCTCGTTTCCATGTGACTAATCCATCGTTTCTCGTTGAATTCACAACCGTTTGACTCAAAGAGAATTCCTTCAATTGCTTTTGACTTTATGAGATAACAATAAAAATATTTTTTTTTCATCGAAAGCATTATAAAGTCGCTAACGTCGCTGTCGATTCTTAGATGAATCCTCGGACCTCTTTTAATTCCTCGATAACCTCTGGATTTTTTTAATCGCTTAATCGTGCTATATTTAGTTTAATTTGAAATTCTCAGCTTTACCAATTCTTCTGTGAACTCATTGTGCTTTCAATTCTTTTCTGAAACTTTCTCCTGAATTCTTTTAATCAACGTTTTTTTTTCACTGTTATCGTTCTATGGATCCCTCTATAATTTAGCTTTCACCTCATAATGAGTTTTCAAGCTTTTCAACATATTTCAATTTTATTCCGTGCTACTTTCCAATAGTTTTGCAGCATTTCTTATTTGTCATAACTCCAGCTTTGATCGTTTTATATCCCAAGTGTTTTTTCAATACGGATCGTTCTAGGAGGCTCATGAGGTTTCACACCACTCATATTTTCTATTGGTTTTTAAAAATGTCAATTCAACTGCTTGAGATTTTTTCACTAACTCTATGAAAAATCTTTAAAAGTCTGAATTTTTTCTAGAATCAACAATCGGACATTTCGGAATGGTTTTTTTTTCCCTATAATTCCTATACGTTCAGGAAATGTTACGGATATTTGCGTATTCGTTTTTCTGATTCTCGAAAAGTCACCTCATCACTCAAACTCCGCATCAGATAGTCTTTTCCCTACGAATCTTTTTATATAAAATTCGAAAGTTAAAAATTTATACGGTTTTTTTTCACTGATAAGCTTAAAAGAAGGCTCGAAATCTCATTGGTGATTTGTGATCTGAGAAATTTCATTGCTGAAAGCTTCTCTATTCCGTTCCGTTTTCGGTATTTCCGATGAAGCTCAGAATACAAAGTGCACGGTTTTCTTCGCAGGCTTCGTTTCTTGAAAATATATGGAATTTTATCCTTTACAGATATTTCTAGCTAACTAAGAAGTTGCTTACGGCCTTATATACCTAATGGTGCCTCCCGTTTTGAGGTACCGAGTTTCGTGACTAACTCAGCATCATTAGGGATATAAGAACAAGGCCATTATAACCTAAAATTTATTTATAGAAACTGAATAAACAAAAATGATGGAGCTATCTCTAGTTTAAAAGTATCCTTAATCTTTTATTCATAGTATTAGGCTCGTATTTGATGTTTTCTTTTCAAAGTTTTTGATTAATCGTTTGAGTTTCCAGATCAGAACTCATATACTTGGCGGCAGTTCATCACATGAAGTGAGGAAAAATATTCAGGAAGAACATTTTGCTGCATAACGATTCAGTACATTCTGAAAACATCACAGAATGATTTCTTTAGGTTTGAGGTCAAACAAAACTAGAGATTATGGCAAAAAAAATGAGAAGCACATTCAAACATTGAGGCAAACGTGGTGTTCAATTTATCGGTAAGGACGAAAAGAAGTAACTCCTCATTGTTTTCGATTCATTACGAATCAATATATCGATTGATTCACTGTAAGTCAAATCATCGTCCTTTAAATATCTGGAATTGATTGATTGATTGACTGATTTGAAGAGTGAGGGATTAAAAAGAGTATTCAAAACGGTTGCTTCCTAGAATAATAGCATAAGATAAATCTAATCGACTTAGCCTAGTCGCTTTAAACGATTTCGAATATGTCATGCATTAAAACTATTAAAAATTAATGAAATCAATAAATGCACATTTGATTGATAAAGCGAGTCCTCGAGTGAGTGATTTTCCTGAGGAATGTTCATTATCAATTTCTTTTAAGCTTTACAGTAGAGTCTATTTTCAATCAATAATTGAATTGAAAGAAATGAAGTCAAATTATCCATTCAAGTTTAACTGAATGAGTTATCAAACCGTTGACTCAAAATGACTTCTTCTGAGCATTTCTAGCACTTTGCCATTATTCACAGCAGAGCTGTTGATGAGGAACAAAACCTCGTTCTTAAGAAATGATATGGAAACTATTACATTGATAACAGTAGTAAGAAACCCAGCAGAAGCTGTTGTATTTCATTTTATCTTTGGGAAATTTCAACTGTGTTGGAAGTATTCACCAAGATTGACTATCTGTTAAGCTTTGCAGAAGGAGAAGCTGTCGAAACGGCAGCTTTTTTCAATAAAGAAATCGAACTATAAAAACCTATCATTCAGCTTAAAGAAAAAAAAATAAAATCATGAATTATGCTAGAAGTATGATCAGTTTTTCTGAGGGATGTGGCACTTGATCGGCTAAAAGTATCCTCATTTTCACGTTGACGAGGATATTTTTTCTTTCTACTTTCAAAACTGTCCTCATTATTCCGAAAATGAAAGGTTTCCCTCTTTCCTCATAAATCGAGAAGCCTAGTTCAATCGAAATGGAATGCTTACGATTTTCTAGACGGAATTGATTTTTTTTGGAAACGACTTGTCCATTTTTATTGTTATTGATCAATCGAATCTAATCAATAGCGAATCGATTGAATTGATCTAAAATTCTTTGGACTCTCTATCTTTTCGTATTCCTCTGTTGTTTTTCCTCTACTACAAATTGAATTTACCGCTAATATTAAAATGAACATGCCGTTGGCATTTTAACCTCTCGTAAGAACTTCAGCAACAAAAAAAATTACAATGTTCTCTTTTTGTATTTTCAGTTGACATGTGAAAATGAGATTGACCTCATTTTATTTCTTTTCTGTTGTATTTCTATTTCATCATGAAATCATTCTGGCCGTGAAGTGCTACTCCTGTGCGAATGAGTTCATCGTCTGGGTACGTTCATTTAAAAATATACTCTAAAAAATATTCTTCCAGCATGCTAACTTTAAAATGAAGATGCATTACAAACATTTCGCCGAAATGATCCTCGTACCTCTGAGTTATAATTACGCTTATATCTCATTGTTGATTAAGCTAGTAGATGAACAGCCTACACCTTAATGAAGACGTATCTCATCCATTTTTTTTCCTCACAGTTTAGATTTAGACTAGAAAGAATCTTCTTAGAATTCTTCTTTATTCTTTTGAATCTCACGTGCTGTCGAGTCTGAGCATCAAAAATTAGCGGAAAGAAAAACAAAATTTTAATCGATTTTAGAATGAAAATTCAAAACTTTCCTTTTTCCTCCGATTCAGATGAGTTCCATTGGAGTTCATCTATTTGTTTTTAGTAATGGGAAATATTCAAATACATTAAAAGGATTATAGTGAAAAAATGATTCAGCAGTAGACGGAAGAGAATACAATTAGAATAAAGACATTAGAAATATAAATAATAAGAAGAGTGAAAATGTGACCTCGATTTTTCCTCATGCGTTAAAATTGGTAAACTGTCCAGCTGGACTGTATAAATTTTTGCATAATCAATTTGCTAATGTTTTTAAAATATTTTTACTAACTGTCTTAAGTAAAGAATTCAGCAATGGCGACATTTCTTTCTTAAACGGAATTACGCGTTGGCATCAAGCGATCAGGAATGCGTTCGATGGTGAGCGATAGCCAATCTTTTTTTTTTTTGCCGTATTCTTATTTCTATTGTGAAGCTTAAGCATTAGAAAGAGATTTTGACTTTTGAAAATCTAGGGACTACAAGCCAGATGCTATGCAAAACTGTCAAACGACCTGCTTTATTTTTTCCCTAAATGGAACGAATAGAGAAACTGGAGTCACTAAAACTCTTGGTGAGGAATTTCTTCACGACATTGACGTACCTCCTACAAATGTAGCTCTTGTTTTTCATCATGAACGTACAATCAGTCAAATGTTTGTCTACGTCGTCGTCTACAATGAGTGTTGTTATTTACGTCCGTACGATGTATTTGAGCATAATATTTCC
Organism: Dictyocaulus viviparus; assembly: GCA_000816705.1. Lineage (NCBI taxonomy): Eukaryota > Metazoa > Nematoda > Chromadorea > Rhabditida > Metastrongylidae > Dictyocaulus > Dictyocaulus viviparus. Next base: position 105,351 of record KN716399.1, read on the forward strand.
TCAGAATACATTTGCAACAAATCAAAGATTATTTATTCTGTATAAGCTATGATAAGCTGTAACGATTAAGTTAGAATATTTCTAATGATGCTAGAAACCTATCATAGTTGATAGAAAAAAAAGGACAATGGTTATACCGTAGCTATCAGATGGATGCGATACCAACATGGGCTCACTGGGTAGTGCTCGTTAACGGACGAGTGCTGATGAGATATCCACTTAGAATAAGCGAAGTAATTAGTGACCGTGAGCTAGGGCTTCAGTAGTGCAACCACGTAGCACGACAGACCAAAATCTGCAGGTTCAAATTCGAGTCTCGCCTGAGGTTCTAAGTTTCACGACTAAGTAATGTGTGACCTTGAGCGTAGAGCTTTCAGTTTGATGATGGCTCACTGGATCGTGCTCGTCAACGGACGAGTGCTGATGAGATATTATTCACTTAGAATAAGCGAAGTAATTAGTGACCGTAAGCTAGGGCTTCAGTAGTGCAACCACGTAGCACGACAGACCAAAATCTGCAGGTTCAAATTCGAGTCTCGCTTGAGGTTCTAAGTTTCACGACTGACTCAGCATCACTAGAGATTTCTCGCACTATATGGAGTTCGGAGTAGCAAACCAAATATAACTGACAGCAATCCACTTTTAGTTAGTCCCATCTTATTCACCGATATTTTCGTTTGATGTTAACAATAAATGCACTTCATTTGTGCTGTCTTGTAGACGTACAGCTTTCAGTTTGATGATGATTATATCAAAACGATGAGGCTAATAAAGCTGCTCCGTATAGTAACAAAGCAAAAGCTCTGAAACATTGAGCAGAGTGAGGTTTAAATAAACGATTCAATTGTAACTTGATTCAATACCCTAATTCAAAATGAATGACATAACAAATGAATCATTGAAGTTGTTAGCTATGATTGGCCGCATCGCTAGGATAACTACCCTCATTCATAGCTGTGCTGAGATGGCCGCAAAACTCGGAACCTCAGGCGGGACTCGAACCCGCACTTACAGATATCCGGTCTACCGTGCTGATCCATTACACTACCGGGGCTCTTGCTCTGCGACCACTCAATGCTCACCCTCATTCATATGCATATCATGTCACTTAATGAGTCTAGGAATGAGCAGTCTAACGGTCCTTCTCCCAAAATCCACTAAATTGAGATTATTTATCTTAAGAATAATCAGTCATTACTATTTCCGTTCAACATAGTGTTTTGATACCAGTGATGCCTTAATCAAACGATCAATAAACTCCTCAGTAGATATTAATACTGTGAGAGATTTTTTATTTCTTAAGAAACATAGACATAAAAACAAATCATTTTCTTGTAACTATTTCAGTTCTACTTTTCTACCTGATTTTTGGCCACTACATTATTATGGTGATCAATCAATATCCTATCCATTTTTCAAATTTTCTGATCTTTCATTAGGCATTGATGTATAAGCTGCGTACATCTAGGAATCGGAAGAGGTTGTTCAAGCCATTTTCTTACCGACGATCAACATATGCATCTTGGATTGGGAACACATACGAAACTCTCGCAAATTGGCACTTATCTACCAACAGATTTTGATAGGGTTCGTCCTTCACTTTACTAAATTTTAACTCTTAATAAGCGTTGGGAGTGTTATTGATTATGTAGAAATTATCATAAGGATTGAGGTAAGAGTAATGTTCATTCTGTTAACTAGCATTCAAGTCTGTGACAGTTCACAAAAATTTGGTAGGGCATTCTGCAAATGATTTGCATTTCACTGCCTTCCGACAGAGTTTAATACAATAAGACTCTGTTATGCTTCAATCTAGTACATCAGGATTCAAGCCCGCTCGGAGCCAATCCAAACTATAGATATCTTAGCAAGGAACAAAGTGCTACCAGTATAGTCTGAAAAACTGAGCAGCACTGCCTTCACAGCAGACTGGTCCTTCCAAGCCATCTTGCAGACCAGTTCCATTCGAAAAGCTCTACGATAACATCAGAAGAACCAAAGAGTCTCATTTCTATGCCAATAATTTTTAACAAGTAAGCACATGTTTATTTGGCGCATGTTAGGCTCTTTTTTTGTCGTTCAGTGAAGACGTATTGTTGTAGCAAATTAGCTAAAGAAAGTTGATTCACGTTAGCCTCAATTGTAAAATGATACTGTATTGTAATTTCTACGGATGTCGACAAAGAAGAAAAGCTGCTAAAGCATGTAGAAATTTATCAGTGTTTTTGGAAGTACAGTTCTAGATAGGCCAAGCAGAAAATTGCTCAAGAAATTTGAAACAGACGGTTTCTACCTTCCTGATAAGATACATCTTGGATGGCTACATCTGGTCGACGATGTTCTCAAGAATAGTCTAGAACAAAATTTCTGGAAAATATCGGAGATCACAAAGTGGGAATAAGAAGTCGGTTACTCTCAAAACATTGAAAAGAAAACGGCATGTTATGAATCGCGCAGAGCGTAATCCTCCCATCTCAAAATCAAACTTCACTCTAAATAAGAGAATGTTGAATATATAATAGGACATTCGAGAATCCACACATTATGAGCTCTCAAATTCGGAGCTCAATTCAGAGGAGTATTGTCGGCAAATGGATAGCTTAAAGACAACAGTCTAAGAAAAGAACCCGACGAAGGATATCGCATTACATCATGATAACGCCAGGCCACGTCCTGCCTTGGGAGCACTTCAAAATCCAGAGCTAGGCCGGTAATTTCCGTCACGTACACCACATTTTTAAGCACTGGTCCAATTTTTCGCATCAAGAGATGAGACTTTTTCCAAAATGGGATATACTAATTGTCCTCACGCTGACAAGAAGTCATTAACACTAATGATAGTTATATTATTGAATAAAGTCAATTTAGAATAATAAACATTTGTATTATTCAATAACGGACAGTACTACCTAGTAGATCATATATTGTACTACTTGGTTACGGAATAAGAAATGAAATAATGCATTCGTTCAGCTAGATATCTACGAACATTGGTGTTTTTGTGCCACGGATCACTGCAATACACAAATGTGTTATAGCCGTCCGTTTGGATCCGGAGAATTACTAAGTTCAATAGTGGATAAACGATTACAGTACTCCTCATACAGTTCAAATTGGAGGTATCGTAATACTCATACAAGCCAATTATCACCTACTTCACTGCTTGTGATGATTTATCTAACAGCTCTCATGCTTTCTAACAGCTTTGGCATGTATTTTTTCTAAAATGCCCTCCTATAAATGTAAATTTCTAGTCAGAACTTATTAGACTCAAAGTTGTCCTTTAATTTCTCTCACCTTTCGGATGAAAAACAGTCGCTGTACATGATGTTTCGTTGCATTCGTCATTAACTGGATCGTGATTGATATTCAGAAATATTGATTCGTTTCATTCGATCAATAAGGTGAAGAGAAAACAAATCAGTTGACTATCAACTATTTTGATCTCTAATCTTTCTGTTTCTTTTTCCTATTCAACCGCATTTTCAGCTTTCTTCATCGCTGTTTCACGGTTTTTTTTAAGCTTCGCACAATGTTTATTTAATATTTGATCTTTGCCGTAATAATAGACAATGTACCTCTGCACTTTTTCAAGCAGTATCGGGTTAATGTTGAATAAATTTTTATGTTCTTCAGATTACTGAAGTTCCATAGTTAAGGTTTTTTTCTTTCTGCTTAAGAAATTTGGTTTTCTTCTGCTCATAAGGATGGATTAGGGTTTGGTAGCCACAAGGTTTGTTACAACCTTGGGCTATTAAATCTCTAACATAAGTATAAGCCTTTATACAATAACCAAAACCTTTGTCAGTTGAATTCGGATTGAGACTGAGCGATATGAGAATATTTGCTTAAATAAGTTGTACTTTACTGTAATATAACGAAAAAGTAAATTTTCAAACAAACAAAGTAAATAAATAAACATAATTTCTTTTCATAACTTAGCACTAAGATTTTTTCCAATTCGTCATTATATGGCCTTGAGGTAAACGTTTCGTTGTCCTGAACGCTGTCATGTCTATCCGAGAAGTACGTCGAATGCATCTTTGTCTTGTCGAGCGATGTTGATGTTGTTCTCCTTCTATTCTGTTTGAGTCCAACATATTCATACTCATTAAAGAGGGCGAGTATGCTAAGAAGTTCAACGTCTACCACCTCGCAGAGGTTGTAAACATTCCACGGCATCTCATCGAAAACGAAACTGTGTGTATCTGGAAATTTACATGGTGATGGGTTCATGAAAGAATTATAGTAATAAAGTTTTATAAAAAATTTTTCAACAATAATATACGAATCTAAGTGAAATGACATTGAAATGTAGCTGAACTGGCGAGCAAATTCAAAACCAGACAAACCATTTTAAATGCACATTCAAAAAAGAAAAATCACATAAATAAAATCAATAATGATCGATATGTTATAGAATGACGTGGATTCGATGGTACAATATGGTATATGGTACAACAACTATAATAGAATTGTTCTCAACGAATTTGGAATGAAATGTGGCACCTGATAAGGAAGCTCCATGCTAAGCGGTCAGGGGGATTTGATAGCGTTAATGAATGGCTATCATATTACACTTCATGAATAAGCCGTATTGTAAAGATTCGCTAGAAATACCTCCTCATAAGGGAATCTGACTCGTTCGTATCTCAATGAATACCATTGCGGCGTTCTTCACGAGCAAAGGTGTAACCCTTATTTGAAATCCTTATCATTCAAAAAGAAATGAAGAATCGTAACCCAAGTTCTTAAGAAAAATGTTCATCTATTTATAAGCTAATTTAATTAAGCTAATAGAAGCTTTTAGTTTTGGTTGATAAACTCTATTCATTTACTACATTAGAAGAAACGTATTTTATCTTATTAGCAAAACTTGGCAGTATTTGTGATATTGGCCTGAGGGCATTCGATTTGGAAATACTGATAGCATCAAGTAAAAGCGGTTAGATTAAAAGTGTGCAGTATTCGCCTGATGACTGAAATGAATCATTCGAGCGTTTATTGAAAAGTACTTCTATGTGTATGCTTTTTTTTTCTCAGTTTCAAGCAATACTTCTTATTCTGAAGCGAATAATTTCAGAATGTAATTCTACAATCTATATTATTGGTGATATTCTGGATGTGTCGCGGATGCCAGTGCCAGCTTAAAGCGAATAGCCGCGCGACCGCTACCCGAAAGCAAAATTGCTAAGATTTCTTCATATATGAAATAAAATGAAGAATAAAGTGCAACACTTCGTGTCCAACAAATGAGCAATTCATGGCGAACAAAAGTTTTGTAAGATTTACAGGCGCTTCTGACATTGTCTGAAATTCGCGTATACAGTGCCAAAATCGAGAGAGCTTAAGGTGGAAAATCCGAATCGAAAACACGATTGTAGACACGAATACGCCTCTCGAATTTCAGATAAACCAAAGATCACGTCAATTTAGTCGGAACCGTAACACGGTGATGTTATTTAATCCTACACTTCAACAACATTCAATTCCTTGTTCTATCCGTCAATACGTACGTATCATTCATGCTTTCATCACGCTCATTTGTTTCGTTCTTGTTACAGAGTGTAATAGCATGAAAACGTTCACGGTATGTTGCTGTAACGTCAGATACGACGACGATCGGGTGGTCGATGGAAAGCTCTGGTCGTGTCGTCATCAATTTGAATGGCAGGCACGCCGGATGGACTATCTTCGCTGTTCCATTCAACGTTTTTCAGCTCGGCCAATGGTGGCACAGGTCTGAATCGAAATCGAGTAACTCTACTTCGTTAAATTTGAGCATTATAATATTATAAGCGTTGTAGAATCAGTTAAAATTTAAGTAGTAACGTTCAACGTAGAATATTCAACAATTTAAGAAGATCCTTTTGTTCACCTCCAGTTATCCTGATTCCACGATTCACTTCGAGGAACAAAACTATCAGAGCCGCCCAAATGTGAAGCGCCTGATTCGTTCAGAACCATGGATGAGCCTGCAGGCATTGTAGACGGAGTGTGTCCTAAATTTGAATGATCTTCTTAAAAAAGAAAACCTTTTGATAGAAGTTTTTGAGGACTAAACTTATTTTAATGCGGTTATTTGAATCACTGAACAAACCATTTATGTGTTAAGCTAAGCTAAGCCAAGCACCTTATTGTGTAGCAGCAAAACCTCAGAACTTCTACTAGAAATGATTCCTTGAATTCTATCCCTTATCGTACTTGTTCGTTACCCCATGATGAATATTATGTTAGACCGTATCGTACCACCATGAATTTGGTTCATTTGAATCAGTAAGCGTTCCAAGTTTTGAAGACGTGAGCTAATTTGATCAATGGTGCTGAGTCTTTCGTAGATCACGTCGAATTTTGATCTCATCTCGGATCGAATGTTGTTTAGCGAGCTCTCAAGCTAAAATAGAAAGAAAATTTTGAACAGTAAAAATTCTTATAGTTCTGGGAAACGCTAAACTAATTATGTTGACAGGAGATTTGGTTTTTAACGATGAAACGCCATGTAAAAGTACAAAATAGAAGCACGTGACGGATATGTTTGATAACGAAATATTAGAAGAGATGCTTATTGATTCAGGTAGATCAATATTTCTAATTATACTTTTATGCATATATGCATATTTTATGTTTCATGAATGCATACACATATTAGTGTTGAATGCTACAGTTTCTCTTTCACTTCTAGGAGGACTTTTTTTCGTTTCGATATAGAAAGAGAAAAAACATAAGAAAAACTACAGTACACCACTTTTCCACTTCAGAAAGCTCAATGAAAAACACGTCTCACTTTTCTTACTGTTTTTCATTAGGACCTATTCAAAAGTGTAATTTGAAAGGAAGCAAAAAATGATTTTCCTAATGAAAATGAGCATACATGCACATATAGAATCTTTTAAGCTTGCAATGAAAACAAAACAAGCAAGAAAGAAACCATTGTGAACGAACTAACTTTCTCTTTCGTCTTCTGTTCAACAACAGCTGGTCCCCAACTAGATCGCGAAATGCTGTCTTCGTCGAAAGTTTGTCGTTTCTAAAATTAAAGTAACTCTTATTAGGACAGTATTGCTTGAAAGCGAAAGCTAACAGTGCTTGAAGTTCACTAACAAGAAACGGTGCTCTTTTCTCTTTCTGTCCATTTCGTGGAGATCGTGACGGATGAACGGTTGTTACGGTGTTGGATGTTTCGTCCACTATTGAATGAAGTGATGATACCCGATCTATTTCTGTATTTTGTTTCTTCATACCCTGAATGTTGTTAAATAATTATGCAACACTGAATACAAATCCTCAATTATATTCTATTACAAAAGAAAAACCAGTTTCCTCATATCTTGAGTTCTAGAATAAATATTGTTCTTAATACTTTCAAAACATTATCGAGACGTGAAGGGTTAGATGAATCATTTAGGAAACGATTCTGTTATTCAGAAAGATAAACAAATTGCATTACTTAGAGAGCATCCTTAACTTTATCAAAAGTTCATGTACACTCACATTCGTGCTAGCATTGTATCGTGTTGGAACTGTATATTAATGAATGAGAGTCAGATCCGTATAGTGACTCGAATTGAGACTCTTCCTCAAGTCAGTGCTGCTAATTTGAAGCACATTTATCTAGTACTACTTTGAAAACACAGGAGGTAATTATTAAGTTTGGGACGGTCACGATGCTCTGAGTACTAATTTAAACCTGCGTCTCACTGTGGCACCTCCACCACTTTTCGAAGCACCCTGTTGCTTAAATATTAAAATCAAAACACTTTACCCTCTCAATATCGGCAAACATCGGACTTGGAAATATTCTAGGGCCATGCCGCTCCCTCATACGAAAAAGCAGCTTTCGAACCGGATGATCGGGAGGTAACGTCAACTTTTCATTTTTTCGTCGTGCATTCAGTTCGTTTTCACGTTTCACGTCCACCACCTTAAATTGAAGTGATCGTTTTGAAAAAAACATATAGATCTTCTAACCGCCTGAAGAAATTTCTAGAATGATAAGTTTATGACAAATTTTGATATCGTTCCTTTGTTGAATTTATCTTCTGTCAATAGAGCTTTTGTCAATAAGTAATAATTCTGAGAGAAAATGAGGTAATATACTGTCAATGAACAAACTCAACAACAAACTAGTAGTATTCGCTTTTAAAACAAATGTACCTTCCGAAATTTTAAACGATGTGTTAAGTTGTAAGTGAGTACCAGATTTCGAGCAAATGAGTTTGCAAAAGCCTTGTAGAAATTTAGCACCTGAAAACATTCGCTGTTTCATTGCTCAATCCTAAAAGCCAAAGAAGACGATACTTCAAAGGTTTCGAGTTCATTCTATTGATTGATTAAAATGAATTATGTATTAGTTATGTTTCATTATTTTCCTACTATCTTTAAAGTTCATCACCTATGAAGCAGAACATGCGTTAGGAAATCTCCTTGTCATAATAAAATAGTTATTCAGTGAGTTGTTTCAAAGTCAAGACACACTGAGATCCACTTTCTTTATCTACTACCATTTTTTAAATTCTGATCTTAGATGTCTTAGCGTGTACAACTTGGTCTTTGATCTTTAATCGTTGAGGTAGATTGGGAGTGTAGACTTTCAATTGCGTAACACCATAAACGTCTAGCATCATCGTTTTTTCACCGTAACGTTTATATACAGCGATTTTTTGAAAGCACTGTGAACCCATCTGTATGTTGGCTTGGTATTTGAATGACAGTGGTGTACACAGTAACCCTAATTGACCTTTCCACTACCCAATTATATTTGGATTATTTTGGTACAATTTGCGGACTCATGAGGAATATGAGGGGCATTGTTGACCTAGTTCCGTACCGGAACCAAGTGTTACTGTAAGCCTTCTGTCCACTTCGCTATGCGGCCCTTCTGTATTGTATGGTTGTTTAAAATAATCGGAATCCATATATTAATCAATATACTTTACCTCCATAAGTTTGTCTTTTCTAATCATATGCAAATCCGTATAAGTGAGCGCCCGTACATTTGCAGCTGATTGTCCCGTTGAACCGTTATTCTTCCAGAATTCATCACCGAATACGTCTCCTTTTCCTAAACGTTGATAGAGCAACATCCAAAAAAGTTGTCCTTGTAAACAACCGGGCCTTAATACATACATACCTTCCTGTGGTAATGAAAAAATGTATTTCGTACCTAAAATTGCTACAACTTCCTCGTCTTGAATGACTTCTAATGATCCGCTTACGACGAACCATAAAGCATCGACCGATTCACCTGTATGATAGAGTAGATCTCCAGGAGCAGCATGATTAGACTATAAAAGAATACGCGTATTCAGAACATTTTACCATTCTGAGCAGAAAGAAGCGTATAGAACAGAAATTCAAGAAGTACTGAACATGTTTCTAATAAGGAAATCAAAGAGCAATATTCTTTATCTCTTTCGGAAGCAGATAACATGAGAATCACAAGGAAAAAAATCAACAGATGTACAGCGTCACACAGGTCCATCTCACTGCATTTCATTGTTTACCATTCTGGGAAAAAGTCATACAATTATTTTCTACAGGTACGTAGATGTCAACTAACAACTATTCTTTGATCTTTTCAAAAAATAAAAATACATTACAATAATGAATTTTTTCTTTTATATACAAGAGTTAGCATTTAGTTTACATATCATATGAGTGATGAGGTAATATTATGAATGGTATTGAATATATTTAAGCAGACCTCAAGAAACATAGCGAGAGAACGAAGGCACCCGTCGGAGGCAAGTCGAAAACACGAATGCTCATTGAAAACTTTTCGATTCAAATGTACACATATATCGGCTTTCATATCTTTAGGACAGTATCCAAGCACCTTAAAAATAAATCTCATTGAATTCGTTATTAATTCATAAGTTTCATTTTTAATACATTACAATTATGCTGTTTTTTCCTTGTTCTGAAAACCCATGAGCCTCAGTACCTCAGTAAAACCAAAAATCGTGCGATTCAAAAGATCATGGCAATTCATAAAGCATAAAATCCCCTCCGATCAACTCGGCTATGATTGACCTCAAAAATTTTTCGTTCAAGGTAGGGTGCCGATCAATGTTCTATATTCGGAATATGGACAACAGTTTGGAAAATGCCTTCAAGAAAAGCAATGTCTGGAGAAGCGCCGTTGAATCCAGGTGAGTTCAAGATTTTTTAGAAGCATGATGCTGCTCAGTGAGAGAGAAGACCATTACACAAGAGATAGGTAAATATCCTTATAGAGTTATCGCAAGAGTTCATCTTATCTAGGCTTTTTTTTCTTAAACGACTGTTTCGAACAATGAATGGTTCTCATTCTAATTTCGTTTCTCAGCTTCAAGCACATAAATTCAGAAGTGAACTAATCACAATTCATACATTTCTGCAGCTCATGAAAACTGATCATCGCTAAGCCAAACGAACTCATCTGTCATGATTGCAGTTTCAGCAAAAATCAATATATACAATCTTCCCAAATACGTATAGAATCGGGAGAAATCAATAAGAAATTTTAAAGCATCAGAAAAGCGATCCGTTTCTATAAGTTTCTCATTTTTTTGAACGATTTATCGGCTCATTGTAGTGGAGATGTATTCTTGCTTGTCGAACTGTTAAGAACAGTGGTTGGTCTAACCGTACAGCACTGTTTTCCAAACGAACGAAGATTTTAATACTCATATTCTCATGTAGAACTCTTATTGAACAAATGTCTATCAGGATTCAACGCCGTCCTTTTGGAAAGTCAGAATATTACAATAATCCTTCAATTTGAAAAAGCCGATGAAATCGTGTGATGACAGCCTCATGACGTTCCAGGAGATCTCTCTCAAGACTCTCGCAATCACTAAGTTATCCGATGAATCTCCGGATAGGGGGAGTTGCTGGGTCCGCACAATAACAGGAAAACATCCCGTTCAACGTGATATCATGGTGTGACTGAATGCGAGTCTGGTCTACAGTGACTTAAGTTCTTGAGTTTACCACTCTTCAAAAAGCCAGTGCTCTTTATCTTATGCAGACTTCTCGGGTTCCAGGTTTACCGACCTTAAAGAAATAGCGATTTGGTAGGACAAGGAAGCAGCAGCGAATCTGATTGGGGTTTTCCTAGCACCGCGGCACCTCCATCACTGGGTCACTTATTCTCAATATTTTATCCACAGCTCGTGAAAAACATCTCAATAAATTGTTTTCTACATGTTCTTATTGTTGACAAGGTCTCATTGAAATAACGTCTCGTCGTGCTTTTGCTATATTATAAAAGAAAGATTCTCGTTATTCGATTTTCAAGTTCGATTCAGCAACTGAAAAGGTGAATTTTGAGGGTGCAAGGAAGAAGATGTCCATGAAAGCAGAAAATCTCCACGATTTATGCAAATTGCATGGTTTACATTTAATTACTATAAAGTTACAAACCTTTTGAGTGTCGATACCTTTCGTCATGGCCCATGTCGATACCACATAATCCATGACACGTTCCGCTAATTCTTTTGGCACCTCCTGCAACTTTATGAACTCCCGAACGTTGCTGATCATATCGTGATACCTTGAATACATTACGATCAGACTATTTTTGTAGTACACACCACCAACCATATAACATCGATTTGTCAGCAACATATCGATTTTTCTTGTGTCTAAGAACCTGTGTAAGCTTTATTACCGCAGTAGGCAGTGTTAAAAGCAATCTGACTGAGATTTGTCGGAAAGCCACGCGATTCTTAATTGACGCTCACTCGTCAAGTGATTGAATGTATTGATTTTCAGGATAAAAAAAAGCAACAGTAGAGGTACAGAATACAGCTTTAGCTTTACCTGACTGTTGCGGATGTCATTTGTTGAATGATTGTCGTCATATGACCAAAAATGGCCGCATACAGTAGTGCAGAGATGATCATCATGCACACACCAAACACCTTTAATTTTTCCATTAGAATAACGACTGAGCATCAAAAAAAAGCTGATCATATAGTAAACACTGCATACTGCACAAATTGTAGGAGTAAATAAGCTGCACAAATGAATTGCAATTCTCAGACATTTGCCTCACTAAGCATAAATGTCCTAGTAATAATAATAAGATAATTGTTGGCGTTGATCAATCCCTTGTGGTGGGATGTGCCCCCGCATTCATGTTCAACGTGATATCGTGGAGGGGGGTGAATGTGTGGCTGGTTTATAAAATGACTTGGGTTTGAG
>KN716399.1:137470-147502 GCA_000816705.1 Dictyocaulus viviparus
TATATATATATATATATATATATATATATATATATATTGTATAAGAATACAGAGAGCAAACGAAGAAGTCTCTCTCACAGGGGGATTAATTGAAAAGCTCGAAACCTCAGGCGGGAAATTCAACAAAGAGCTGTAATTACATTTCAATATTAGAAGCAAGTATGATCTCATAATGACATGACAGTGTGTTTCAATGAAACGTCGTCCATATCTATGTTGTTCAAAGATTCAATGAAACATGTACTGTAGAAATATTGCCACTGCGGGCCTTCGCTTCTACGTCAGTGATTAGCTGAGTCCTTCAGCTGCACGTGCTGGAGTTCAATCTCCGGCCATGCATTTCAATTCGACATCCACGAACACGTCGCAAGTTCAATTTCGTTAGTTCCTGTTATTTCATTTTGTTTCAACTATAACGAATTCTAAATTGTCAAACCTGTCATAATAAAAAAAATGTTCAAGGAGAGAAATTATGAAAAATTTCCAAAAATATTTATTAAAATTGTTTGGTTCATTTTTACTCGTTGACGTCATCTTAATATTGTATGGTGCGAATTTTCAAAAAAACTACCGCATCAACTTGAAATTTCTGGGACCATTGAATTTCTGGAATTTTCTTTTGTCTTCAAGAAGTTTCATGAAAAGTGTGATGAATCAGTGAGCATTCTTGTTGCTCATTGAGCAATTTCTTCATACGACAAATTACCTAAGATAACGACGAAGATTTTTCTTCTCTTCAGATGAAACAGCTTATTGTAGTTTCGATATTCTTTTAATTCTAATTAAACGCTTAGTCGATTGCTCTGCAGCCCTCGAACTGATTCTTGGAAAATTTCAAAGCTCAGTAATCTGATGCCATTCAAGGAAACATTCAAAACTATCAAGCTAGAGGTGTACGTACACGTTATGTTTCTCATCTACCTTTATTATTGCACATCTATGATCCGATTCTACGAAATCTTATGAGGAAAAATCCTAAAAATTTCAAGTGAGAGTGAAAAAAGTGAACGACATCTCTATTGAGAAAGTGTCCTTTTATTTCTACACACAATACACAGATTAAGTAGAACATTTTAATGTTGTAGAAACAAGCTTTCACAATGATGAGCAAAGAATGAAGTTGAACAATCCATAGGATGAGGCTAAAAGTATTTAACCGTAATCAATAAACTCGTCCGGGATATCATCGAGAAGTCTCCTGGATTCTCATAAGTCACACCTTGTTCTCTGAGACTTACGATGCTTCCGTATCGGTGCTTGTGACGGAGAGTAGCCATAAAAGAAAAACTGATCCGCTTTTCATCTACAACTGGTGGATTGATATCACAATCCAGATATGAGGAGCATCGAATCGACGGTGCTCTATCATTGGATGTCTATGCTAATTCCAAGTATTCAACTCAACACCACTATACTTACGAAACTGAAAACGCAGTACACATTTCGCAGGAGTGCTACAACGAGTTCCATCTTCTTATTCATGAAGTAAAACATTGTAGGTTTAAAACACACCTCAGCTTATAAATTAAGCAATAGCGTAGCATTAAGTGCATGAAATTATTCAGGAAGTAAAATTCAATTAAGATATATTGAAATTTATGTAATTTCCCACATATTTTTTCTTTGCCTGATGCCGTAGGGAATGCGTGATTCTTTGAAATATTTAGAGTACTGCTAAGCGTGAACAAAGTTCACATCAACGTACAGTGGTGTAACAGAGCTCGCATATGCATGAAAGTACTGCTTTAGGTACTTTTTAAAAGAAAAGTACTGAGAAAAATATGTAGTACTTATCAAATTGGCGTTAAGGTTATATTTAAAATTACCTGTTTACAATCCATTACAATTTTACTTATTAAATAAATATAGATGCTCTTTTCTCATATATATGAGCAATGTAGAGCAAATTATTGCTTTATTCCTCCCTCATTCATAGTGTTTAGAGTAAAAAACAACCGCGCTGCAAATCAGTAAACAACACTCAGTACTTTCAGTACTGAATTCAACCACATAGTATGTGTGTACTGATCTTATCACATCGCTCTACCCTATGTGCTGCCTACAGATTTTTGTTTGGCTAGTGAGTTTTATGTTAACTCAAAGATGTTTATTGTTAACTCAGAGGTACGACTAGTTACAAAATGTTTAGATTACCTAAATGTTAACAATATTTTTTTATTCGTTACCTTTCCTTCTAACTGTTTGCTATTTTCGTTCACGACCATTGTAGATAGAAATTGATTACTGTCAAATTGAGGTACATCGTTTTCTCTTATTTCCTCATCGATGTTGAGGGTATATTGAAATTCAGTTTTGCACTAAATTCACCAATACAGCATCATCGTGTAGCCGAGCATTCTAATGGAATAGATGAATGCTTGTTAGCTGCTTGCTTCATACATTTTTTTTTTTGCAAAAATTTTTGCATATAAAATTAGATTAATTGGGCGATGAATAATAAATACGCTCCAGCTTCAATATCAAACACCGGACCTTATCAAGATTAAATCTTATCAAAATACTATCATATAACAATAATATTCTTTATTAAAGAAATTCATCATGACTCGTATTGAGTTTATTTTCTTGGAGTCTTGGAGATTTATGATAACCGAAAGAACTGTTTTTGGCCAAAACGCTAGCTTGAGAGAAAAAGCTGCACGAGAAAAAGCCTTATCACTAAACACAAAATCGGACAAAGTCCAATCTCCATAACTTAGGCGTGAGGTATAATAAACAATACAAACATTGTGATACAAGGGAAAAGCCGTTATAAAGCTGGAAAAGGAAACAATATTGCTTGCTTATTGAATTATAGGATTTCAGAGAGGTTCTTACTCCTCAATGAAAGTGGAATAAGGAAAATAGTGAACGATGCCTGTCAATTGAAGTAGATCAAACAAAACTAATCAAGATTCTCAGTACTGACTTAAGAGAAAACCATAAGAATTTGACAGAATCAGTAACTGACTGTACTACCAGAAGACTACTATGCTTTTTAAATCCGAAGAACGATGTCACTTGAGTGAACATAGGAAATGGAGGGAGAATTTCAAAAAAAGAAGCATTGAGGTTGATGCATGCAATCCATTCTCTACTGAATGCGCATTGGAATCGTTTATTGAAATCAACAGCAAAAAATATGATATCCATATGAAAAAAAAGAACAAAGCCGTACTAGAGATCATCCCAGGTTATTTTGGAAGTACAAATATTCAAAGAAAAAAAATAAAGGTACAAGAATTTTGGCGACGAGTACGAGAGTCGAAGCATTGAAGTCATAGCAATAGTATTCCGTGAACACTCAAAGATAACTCGATCATACCTCAAATGAACAATTTTCTCATCAGACTGACCAGATCTATAAGTGCTATCCAACAATAATCGATATTCAAATTCAAAGAAACATTATAGTTCATCTATAATATTGATTAGTATTGTGGTATATTCATATGAAAACGAGTCTAACGAAGAGAAGACTCGCATTTGAAAGAGTTCCAAGCTTTTAAGACTCTTTGACTAGAACAGTTGTTTTTCTTAAAGTGTCTACTGCACACTTGCACAACACATTCGATTACTATTCGTTTCAACATGGAAATATTTTTATATGTACTTTTGAATGACTCGATGTAACTGTGTATCTGCCAGTTACTTCAGTGAAAGACGTTACCAGTATTTTTCGTATGCTCTAGATTTTACCGAACCATCTAAGTTTTTATGAGCATAGCGATACGGTAGACATTGAGATGTAAGCTGCAAAGAAGCGTACAGTACGCTTTCTGGTCATCTGATGGTGTTTGTACGTCGGATTTTCACGATGAGGTTGAAGTCATTCGAAAAGAAGTTTTGTTAATTATTCCGTTCTCTCAGCATTAATCAAGGTCATTAGCTATTGTTTTAACTGAAGCTTATAACGTTCGGTGATGAGGAACATGTCTGCCGTTCCCCCATATGTAGCTGATGATCGCAGCTTGTAGTATCATCAATTCGAGTTCTGATAAGCACAGTACTCTTGCCATCTTCGGTATGTTAGAACTTTTCTATGAGCTATAAGCATTCTACAGACAAGCTGGAGAGCTTGATAAGACATATTTTAAAGAACTCAAAAATATCTATAACGTTGAAAAAGACCATTGAACATAACTCGTGGAATTCCTATGATTCAGAATAAGATAAGAAGAGAAGTTGAATGAAATTGAATAGTTACTAGTTTTTTATTCTAACGAAAATATAACGAAACGAAAATATGCTTAACCAAAAGAGGTCAATATCTTATTGGAAGCTTATACGGCTTCTTACTGTTACTTTGAACAACGAAAGTTTCTGAAGAACCTGTGGAACATTCTGAAGTCCATGATTTTGTAACGATGCTAAACTAAAAGTGTTCCATTCAACAATTTCCTTCTCAAGACGTTTTCATAATTACTTTTCAGAATTGAATACTCTGTCAACATTGAAGTTTGTAAACAACAAATAATAATTAAACGAATCGTTTGAGCTTCATATAATGACAACAACAAAAGAAGTATGTAAATGTGATGTATACTGAAGCGATTTTCTCTAGAACAATAACAGAACATTGAAGAATAAGATGTAAATCGTAAAAAGAAGAATCTTTATAAGATCGTGAATGCATAGGAGACAACTTAATCGAATAAAATAGCGAATGACGAGAGAAGAAAAACGATGGCATTCATCAACATCATAAAAAACGTCGATAAATTGAATTGAGGAATAAAACAGATAATGAGGACTAAGAAATTACCTATACTACTTATACTTGTAAGCAACGATATGTTTATTTGACAGTCTGACTAGTAGGACAGTGAAAGAACAACAAAAATGAATCGACACATCAAGTGGACCCATTCAGATATACTGATGAAAAATACGATACCGTACTGATGCAGGTGGATACGAGTTGAATGAAGAGGAGTTCACATTTGAAAGATCTGTTGCCGATTTGGACGGTGTTTCACTCAGCTGGCATTAACATTCATAGAAACTTCTTAACTCATAAGGAACTCCAGGATCGATCAGTTTCTTTCCATCATGCTTTTATGTATTATAAGACTTGTATTTTATCTCTAACATCAGTAAACAATCATAATTCCCAAGGAGAGATGAAATACCGAGAACATTACGCTCATTACCATCAACAATTAAGCTTTGTTGTATTTCCCTTTGGAACATCACTGGCGATTTCACTGTACTAGACACATGCCGAATTGTAGAAAGCGTTGTTTGACCTCGAAGCTTCTCCTCTTCAATGACATCAGTACTGATGCTGTTGAACCACAAAAACAGAAGTGAATGATTATGTTAGGATGAATCACCACTATAATGACTGTCCAAAATCATAGGCTTCTTTCGAAGAAGAATGGAAAAAATTTCAAGCATTGAAAATCGGGTAAAGGTTTGATTGTAATCTTCAAAATGATTTATAGATATCAATTGTAATTCAAACCAAGCTTTTCTATACAATAAAGAGAGAAGCATAATATCAAAAAGCAGTGAGAAAGAATGAAAAGAAGAGAATGAATGAGGGAAGAATGAGGATAGTCTAAGAGAAGCTTCTTTCCCTCTACATTCAATTTTTACAACTGTAAATCAATAATAAATTATAAGTGTATATAATAGCATATCTATATTGCAATTTTCACTCAATTGTAACGAGTGATAAAAGCTTTTGAGTAAAATCTAATGGATGCAAAAATTCTCAATGAGGAAATCTACTAATTAAACTTCCATGAATACGGCAATTTGAGTGAAAAAAAAAATGAATCAATTCTAAATGTGACATGTATTTAGTATAGTACATTGTGAGAACTCCCTTAGAGGTATTGCATGACGTCATAGATAAAATCATTGAATATGTGCAGTTTTTTTTTTATGGTAAATGGATAAAACGTAGCGCAGTGATACGCGTTATCGATTGACAGCAATCAGTATCAGGTTCGAACTATTTCCAGGTAAGTCAAACCTCCCATTATTCAGTGAATCAGGATAATCTGGAAGATTGATCAGCATTGATTTGATGAAAGAGTGCTTGTTTCAAGTCATCGTACAGGATATTCGCATTCAAATATCCTCAGTATCGTAAAGAAGAGACAAACGCCTAGCTCATCCCACAGGGGATTAATGTATCCCAGTTTTTTTTTCTATCCTAGCTATTTTATTATCCACCCTCCTTTTACTTGAAAGAATACCTCGTTATTATAAAGCTGTTACAGATTTTAATGGAAACTGAGGGAAAAATTGTGATTTTTTATTAATAAAGGTGCAAAGTACAAAGATTTTTTTTTTCAAATTTTCTTCTCGAGAATAATCAGCTTTTTCGTCGACAAGTTCGATGGACACATTTGGAAGATAGATGACATTCTTCTAAAAGCCTATATTCCTTCTCATATTAGAAAACCGTTTGAACGTATATAACAGAGTGATATTAAGATGAGGTTAGTCGAACACGTGATGACGTTGATGTCGTGACAGTGAAAGCAGCTGCTTACTAAAACACCAATATGAGGTTTGTTGTCGTATATGAAAGCTGAAGTACTAAATGAAATTGAAATGAGGCAAATCGACAAGCTCAATGAGAAGCTCATGATCTGTAAACCAAATAATTCACTGTGTAGTAGAAGTTTAATGCGTTTGTTGCACTCAACGATAACCTCATGGATGTCCTCCATCGTGAATCCTCGTGAATGAATAATCATTCAAGGATTTTCATATTTTAAGGATTCCTAGATGATTATAAATTCTGTTAATATTTCTATTTTTCATTAATATGAAAAAATAAATACGGTATTCTTCCAATTAGACAGAGATATTTTGAAAAATTTTCGAAAACGATTCGTTAATTTATTCAATTCAAATGTAGCCCGTTAATTTTGTATTTCAAAATATAGGGGAATAAAAATTGTTTTAATCGTTACAGTAAGTGATTTTTTAAATTTTTAAACCAACGACAATACGTTATAACGGTCACATATTCTTGTAATTTATATCGCTAATGATGCTGAATCAATGAGAAAACTCGGAACCTCAGTCCAGACTCGAATACGTAACTCAAAGTTGTCCGACCGATCCAGTGTGCTTTAGTATAATGAGTGTAAAAATTTCCTATAAAGCTTCTGGATTCATTCTGGATACAAGCATTGTTTACGTGACGTTCAAAGCTTCTTCTTGATAACTCTACCAGAATAATTCAATTATAATGAAAAATTTACTTCTAGAAAAAATAATAACTACACATAACGAAAATTTCTATGGTAGTTTAGTAACCAATCAGATGTGTAGGTCAGAATCTCAGTGGGTTCTTACTAGAACTCTTTCAGAAACTTCATGAAGTTCAAGAGGGAAAAAAGCCTTATTCTTATTGAAAATTATAGTGTCCGTTTTTTAAAAAATGTTTTTCGATTGTAGGACTTCATTCTTATGCAAAGATTATGTAGCGCACTTTTAGTTTTTTCTGATAATGAAATGATAACGATAATATCAAAGCTTAGAAAAAACTTACAGAAATGATTAAGAGAGCTTAAACGTCGATCTACATTTCTATCGATATTCGAGGAAGTTATCGTTGATTTTGAGGTTATAAATGGAGTTAGAAGAATACTTGAACAGCAGTGTACATTGAAACTCATGACCTTCAGTAGAACGAACATAGTGGATACTCAATGAGGCAAAAGTCCATCATGGGTAGAATCTGAGCTTAACAGTCTGCTTATTCATCGAAATAAGAGGAGACAGACCTTAATAACGTCACCTTTGCTTTATCAGCATTCAAATTACGCAATTGAGAAAGAACTTCCTCTCGTGGAGGGAAAAATCACATGAGGCACAATCGACGAAACGATACTACGACAAATTAAACAGAAATTGCTTTTAATATATTGAAAAGTGCATATTTTGCTTTCGATGAAAGCCATATGTAACCTGAAAAGACAAGAAAAACCGAACGATTTTCGTCAGATTTTTCTTTCTCGTCGGATGAAAATTTGCGAAACCAAAAATAATTTAACTTAAACTTAATTACATAATCGATAAAGAATCATACCTTACACGCTTGAGGGCCAAGTGGCGAACATTTTTTTGAGGTTCAGAATTTTATACGTTGAAAATGTAAACGATGAATAAAAGGAGTTTGTGAAAAATAAGGTCAAACGACGAAAAATTATAACTCATAAATGACGTCATTAAGCTCAACTTTATGACGTTATGTCGATAATTTTTCTATGTTGAAAACTTCAAGCAACTATAAAAAACCGATTGGGAATCTGAAGAGAAAATGAAGGAAAATTTGAAAAAAAAAAAGTAGATCGATAT
Organism: Dictyocaulus viviparus; assembly: GCA_000816705.1. Taxonomy (NCBI): domain Eukaryota; kingdom Metazoa; phylum Nematoda; class Chromadorea; order Rhabditida; family Metastrongylidae; genus Dictyocaulus; species Dictyocaulus viviparus. The sequence goes on from KN716399.1 coordinate 145,799, forward strand.
GGCTGGCAGTAACGGAAACAACAAAAGCATTTGAGATGTCTTAGGAATTTATCGATTAGAAAAATGTTACAGGTGAGGAGAATGAGTTTATTGACATTGAAATATGTTTATATGAACTCAATTATTTTAAGCTTTTCACTAGTTCAAACAACTTTGCACTTTTCGAGTTTTCTTTCATTGTTGATCTAGAGTGAATAAATATTCAGATGAGGAAAATGAGTTTATTGACAATATTTACGATTGTACTTATTCCACTTCTGAATACTTTTTCGTAGTTTTAAATGTAGTGAATACACGTCGTAATTTTCTTACAACCAAACATCGTTGTTTTTTTCTTCAGTAAAAAAAGAACTGTTAAGAAATGATAATGAAAAAGTTTAGTAGAACAGATAGCAATCTTATCAGCTTCATCAACTACCTCACAAGTAATTACGAATGTGCTGCATAAAAATTCTCACGGTACAATATATGAATATTTTTAGACTTAGTATGAACATCATTTGAATACTACACATTTCCTCAAGTGGGAGTGAAAACGCTTACAACGCAAATAAGTTGTCAGTTCAGTTCAATAACCAGTTGCATGATGTTTGTCTACCAAAAAAAACAAACAAACCAACAAATAAACAAAAACATGTTGGTGATAACATTGAGAACAATATAAAGAGTTACAGGCGTTGATTGAGTTTTATAACTCTGCTTGATTTCGGTGAGGTTACGCAGTCTTTCAACCGCTTCACTTCACTCCGTTTCTATTATTCCTCATTGGGAATGATACTTAATAATGACACAACCTCATTAAAAACTTAGCCAATTAATTCTTATATTTCAACGAACTCTTTACAGCTTAATACCATTTCATTTGATCTATTATTATTTTTAATGAATGAAAAAAAAGTTCTTGGATGAATGTAGTAGAAAGAATTCATAGAAAATAAGAACGAAACGAAATGATAAGAATATCTTGAGTGAAAAATTACAGTATGAGGAAATTTTTTGACTCAAAATGAAGCGGTTCATATCAGCTTTATATTATGAGGTTTACTAAGGAAGGTAAAATAGACAGCTTACACAAAAATACTATTATTTTAGATTTTTGTTTAGTTTTTTTCTTTCTCTTCTTCTTCTTCAAAGAATTATTCGAAGCAAAACGTTTTAATTTAATTCTGTTGGTGAGGAAAAAATGGCATTGAAATAACAGAAAGCAATTTAATTGGTGATGGATTACGGTAGATATTAGACGAATATCAGAATATGGTTTAATGACGAAATGTAAGCTAATGCACAGCTGATGCTTATCAAATTATTAGTTGGAAGTCGTTGCTCAAATTATGACAACACGATTCTGATCTTGAATTTCTTATTGTTCTTAGAGTAATCTTGGAGTACTTGGAGTTGGAGTACTTCTTAGAGTACTTGTTGAAGTACTACTACTACAGAATACATGAAATTGAACAAAAGCTTCAATGACGGAGTGACGGAGGATACAGTAATGATCATCATTGTTTACAACTTCAAAACAAACATCAACATGACAAATCATTAAGACAACTGATGAATACGTGAGATTATTTCATATTTTTCTAGAGTCATGTAGAGTTTAAAATACACTCTTCTCGTGAAAAACCCCAAATTTACTCGTTGAAGAAAAGCTTTAGTTAATAAAAAATCTCATTTACGTATTGAAATTTTTCAACTTACATC
>KN716399.1:147602-157873 GCA_000816705.1 Dictyocaulus viviparus
CAAATTATTAGTTGGAAGTCGTTGCTCAAATTATGACAACACGATTCTGATCTTGGAGTACTTGGAGTTGGAGTATTTCTTAGAGTACTTGTTGAAGTACTACTACAGAATACATGAAATTGAACAAAAGCTTCAATGACGGAGTGACGAAGGATACAGTAATGATCATCATTGTTTACGACTTCAAAACAAACATCAACATGACAAATCATTAAGACAACTGATGAATATGTGAGATTATTTCATATTTTTCTAGAGTCATGTATAGTTTAAAATGCACTCTTCTCGTGAAAAACTCCACATTTTACTCGATGAAGAAAAGCTTTAGATAGAAAAAAATCTCATTTAAGTATTGAAATCTTTCAGCTTACATCAATGCAGTTTTCTTCTAGTGCAGCAGTGAGGAAGAAAAAAAAAATAGATGCAAACGAGTTCATCGAAGTTGATTAGTACGACTTATCCAACAACACTATGAAGTGCACTCTTTGAAATTAGACTCATAGTGATCGTGATTTGAAATGAGGTTAACGTTAAGTCACAGATAACATGAAATGATATGATTACTGTTAGTGTTTAGTTCAATTTACTATTACAAATACTTTAGTGATAAAAGAAAGTTAGGCGTGTGATGTATGGAACTCTGTCTTTAAGCTCTGGAAATCCTATACAGAACTTATACTACAGCCGATCGTTTGTATGCTTAGAGCTTGAAGTGTGATTAGTTCACATCAGCAGCTTAGAGGTCATTCTTCCTCATCTGTGAGTTTGTTATAAGCTCTAACATGCTACAGTATTAAAAATTTTAGATTATTTTTAAAATATAAGAGATATATAATAAAAAAAGATGTAATGTTTATTAGATAAACAACGTTTCTATGGATCATTTATGAGTATTATAACTAGCTTATTTAAATCGAGACGTTATCTAGTAGTCATCGGTATTTGTAATAACAAGACCAATTATTCATCTTCACTTATAATAGTGAGGAATGAGTTCAAAATATCAAAATAGTGAGGAATGAGTCCGGAATATTAAACAAAAACACCAACCTCAATATACAAACGAACAGATAACAATCCATTTTTAATCAATGATAACGGCCATAATAACTCAAAAATTGATTAGCGAAGATCAAAAAATGTATATAAAGTTGATAAGCGAAAACCACTTAACCCAAAACACTATCATGAAAATTTTGAAGCATTAAGATTGAAAATTAGTTATTTATAAATTAGCAGAATTTATTGTGATTGAAAACTCATTAAATGAGGTGAGGTTAATAATAGTTCTATTAAAATACTTGACACCTCGTAACATTACGTAACCTCATAACTCAAGCAACCACAGTATTTTTAGAATTAACGATTTTATCCCGCTTAAGAGCTCGACATTGACAGCTCATTATTTTATGAAAGCGATGAGAATGATTGATTGTAGAACACAGTTTGCAGTACTGAAACGGGATGAGCACTTCTTATCACCGTAGTGATTTGAAGAAATCAACGTCTTGAGATTTCGTTGCATAATAAGAAAATAAGAAAAGCTATGTAAATTTTGAAATAGATCAAATGATGATAGCTTAAGCTTTCCAGTTTATTCTATCACGAAGTGAAACATTTGTCAACAGAATACAACATGCTTACAAAAAACGTCGAATAATTGGTTTCCTATAGAAAAAAAAACTCCAGCGACTAATTGTTAACGAATCGATGTTAAGAAATAAATGTTAAGTGTTAAGCTTAATGTTAGAAAGGTTAAAGCTAGAAGATCCGAGATGATTGGTAGGGTTTGACATGGTCTGGAATGTTGAGGTGAGGCACTGTTTTGAAATGAGGGAATAGTAAACGCAGTACTATGAATATTCTAAAGGGCATCAGTACTTTCAAGCGCTGATACTCGGGCGCTCATAAATTCCTATAGAAAAACAAATACGTTGTACTAGAAAGAAACCTATGGGAAAAGCTCAGTAATCCTTATTCATTTCATATTCTTATACTTGAATATCTGGTTTTTTTTTTGTTATCAGTGCGTTAGCTGTCATGATGACGATGAATGTCAGACTTCCTAATTGAATTTTGTATGATGAGAAGACAAGTATTTCGAATGATCTGAGTCGAATCCAGTTAGTTCTGCTCATACAAGAACGACTTCACTCTATAGAACATAAATCATTGAGTTATCGAACCTCACAGTTCTCAAATAAATGACATTTTTGGTCAATCCTTCAAACTTATCATGCCTATCAAATGATAATGATCTTTTTATCACTGCCACCAAACAGTCAAACATTCCGTGAACGGCAAAAAAGCAGAGATTTTCAAAGTGCCAAAGCTTATTCCCTCAGTGATTGCAGATTTAATTTAATCTCTTCAACTACTTTCTTCATAGCAGGAACTAAAGTGATTTTCCTTAGCAGAATTAGTGAGGTGAATCAGAAAAATAAATAAAAACTGAGTGAACAATGAAATCGACTCATTAAATCACAAAATTTCTCAAAAATTAACAAAAGAGAGTACGATTAACACAGCGAACTCGTAGAACTTACAAAGTGTAGCGAAATCGTATGAAAGTTGACCGAACCTCATGATGAGGTACAAGATTTTCGCAGCTTAGTGACATTCGAGCGGACAGTGAGGACATTCTTGGACCACACCTGTTTCCAATAACATTTGATTCTTAATGTCATGATGACATATGTGTAACGAAGCCGATGCTGTCGTCATCAATGATCCTTCCAATCCTGATGAAAATACGGCGTAGCTTAGATGAAATTCAAGAAGATTTCAACGTATTATTAAAATAAGCATGTGAATATAGAGATGATTGTAAAAAATTGAGGAAAAAAAACACATAGATCTATTATTATATTGAGGAGATTACTTAAGAAATGAGGAAAATTTCAAATGTGTTCTTCTGATAAAATTTTCCAGTTTATCTCTGGATGATTAAGCAGCAGATGTTCTATGGGATACTCTAAGCACAATATGTACGGTAATCAAAAATTTATCAGATTACATTACTCATAATAACAAGTGAATGAGGAAAATAGTAAAATAGGGAATTTGTGGCAATTTTTCAATTCGATTATGCTAGGCGATAAAGTGAGGTAGACGTTGCTGACGGAATGAGTGCATGAAGAAATTGAAGCAATAGAAGTGAATTACAACGGTAATGACTTATGACAGAGCTTATCAATTTTTCTGGTGGCTAGCTTAGCGAAAGGCGAAACACACACACACACAACAGTATTGATCTCATTAACATTTGTCGAAGTGGCCGTGAGTGAGGATAGCAACGTTGCGAGGTGACTAACTAGCTGACTATCTCATCAGATAAAACCACGCATATGTAAGATATACATACATACATGTGTACATTTATACATACATACACACATCCATTCACTACCATGGCGTCGTTTCATCAGATGTAGAAGATTATTACGATAACGGATCCGTTGAGTGAAATCCACCTGTTCATCGGCGCCAAGTGCATGAAAATAAAGGGATAACGAATTCGTGAAGAAATGAACAGGCGTTGAAATTTGATAAGCACATAACCGATTGTTTCCATGTAAATGCCTAATGGCACAGACGTAAGGTAAACAAGCGATACCAATTAGAATTCAGGTTGTTTCGCCTATTATTCGTTTTCGTCATCTGGATGATTTTGGTTGAGAAACAATTGCTCGATTAATAACAGACGTCATCGATTCGTTATTGATTTTTCAGGATCTACTTATGAATCAAAGAAAGAGGTAATGGTCATACGTATTCTCGCCATCTATGCGATAATAATATTAGAACAAATAATGAAAAATTCACATAAAATAAGCTATTGGTAAGACTAAACACTCAGCAAACCTCATGAGGAAAATTGTAAATCAAAATCAACACTAGGAATAAATTAATGAGAAAATGAATTATATCTTAGAAATCATGTAAATGTGCTGTCTCTTGGTTGAACAAATTTGAAACAGAAAAAAAAAAACTCACTGAGGGCATTAGGCGATGAAAAAATCACTCAGAGTAAAGAGCAGCTTTAAAATCGAACTCATCATGGTCGAAGATGTATTCAAAGTTGATGAAGTGATAATCATCGTTATGAATAAATTGCGTACTAATGAAAAGTACAAAAGGAAAAAAGAAAAAGACGGATTCCAGAACAGATGAACTCATATCCATCTAGACTAACGCTATACCTCATTTGACAATTTTGAGACATATTATTTGTATGAACAATAAGAGTACGTGATTACAGGAAATGGAATACGAGTACGGAAACATTTGTCAGCACTCATGAGGGTAATAAACGAATAAGAAGCAATTCGTTACATATAAGCTAGTAATTCAGTACAAATAGATTGGTGAAAAAAATTCTATCAGCCAGTACTACCATCACCACCACCACCTATAGCAGTAATATTTGTGTCGTCGATAGATACGAATGAATTGATGAGAATTCATTCATACGACAACGAGCCGTTGTGAGGTCATAACGTAACGCTATGAGGTTTATGAACTCTGACTGACTATCGATTGGATGCTTAGATTTTGTCGAAAAGAAGTACACGAAGAGGAGTTACCGTAGAATCATTTCATTTCGTTCTTTCCTCACCTAACTACCACAACAATCATCAGCAACGACAACGATGATAACAATAATCGATTAGCTTATTTCATTTTTGCATGCATTTTATGAATTACCTCATTGAAATTCTTTTTAATAAATCTGAGGATGAATACAAAGAACGAAAATTGTCTCGCATAACAAATAGCGTGTAAATGTTGGCCTCATAATATAAGCTACGTATCGAATTACCATATAAAGAGAATTGTTGAGATTTAAGGGTACGAAAAGCTGATTGTTTTTAAGCTGTATGGCAAATGCGTGATCATACTGTCATTAATACGATGACATCATTCTCATCACTACCTCACAACATTGTTTTCTTATGAGATTTATGCATAACATTAAATTAATGAGTAAATATGAAATACTAGTAAATTCTGCAGATTCGATATCAAAAATATCTGATCAAAGTACACCATAATGAGGTAGAATGTAATGAATTTCTTATAGAACGAATTTACGACAAGAATGAGAACTGGTATAATCTACTTCGACGAGTAGATGCGCAATCTGTTCTTTGTTTTGATCTTATGTGATATTTGTATAAGAACGGGCTAAACAATGACTCGAGAGGACCAGTTTGTTGCCAAGTCAGTGCTACTAACCCTCCGAGATAATTGAGGTACTAATTGAAACGGTGACGCAAGGGTTTGTTAGCCGAATCTGAACTGTAAGCCGCGTGTACGGTATCAAGCCTCCGTGCCACTGCGCTTCGTCGTCCATTGTACAATGAACTTAATTTTGATATTTAACGAAAAATTACCTCAAACTTAAAAGAATTCATCAATAACTGATTACGATTATTAATAATGATATGGTTTGAGTGTAAAATAATGAAAAATTATTCATATAATTTCATATATGAAGATCATAGAAAGTAGAAAAATTATTTTGTAATATTCAATATTTAATCGGTTAGATGATAGGCATCTCAAAAGAGAGGTAGAAATAGAAGAAATATGAGGAAATACAACGACGAGGTATGCGATATCACCGATGGAGGATCGACATGGAACAGAGCAGAGCGGAGGAGTGTTCAGAATCATTCTCACAATTAAAACGTAACCTCAGAAATAAAAAAAACAAACATGTAGGTTCGTAACGAAATAAAATGATTTTAAGCCAAAAAAAAACTGGAAAATAAGAAAAAGGCGATCTTTTGAAAGCTGCAGTAATCAAATTGACGAGGAACAAAGTAATAAGAAGCTGACATGCTGTTTGTAGAATTGAGTTCATTCAATTAAGCTGAAGATGATATGTGAGTTCTTCAAAAACATCTGATCAGTTGATCTGATATCAAAAGAAAAAAAAATTATCATAGTTTTTCGTCTAGCATGGAACTACTGAAAAATACTGTGCTGTAAAACGAAAGGAGGAGTAAAAATATCCCTCCATGTAAATAGAAATCACATACGATCACGGAAACATTGATGAAGTTTCAGAAATCGAGAAGCATTCGTCTATTGTCTAGCACGAAAGAAGAAGAAGAACAAAGTGAGGTTGAAGTGATAGTGATAATGCATCGTGTTTTACATACTTTGAGGTAAAACTGAATACGAAATGAGAAACAAAACTTCTTTATTTACCGAATGAGGTCTCTAGTCGTCGGTCGATTGTTTTGTTGCAGTGTTAAATTCACTTATCGTTTTAGAAAAACAAATCGGTAGCAGTAAATTGAACATAGTGTAACTCTAATCAACGAATCACTCACTTTTCTATTTTGTTAACATAAACACACTTGAGTCACACACGAGGTATAAACTCATAAGAGTCTACACCCTTGCACGAGTGAATGAATGGAACGAGGCAACAGATAAACAGAAAAAAAAACGAGAAACATTTGTAAAATAGATGACATTACTAGTTCTTTGTTTTCGACTTTCACGATCTATCACAAGAAACGAAATATCTAAGAGATTTGTTTAACGGAGATGTTAAGCGATTGGGATGGTAGCATAAGCCTGACGATGGATGAGGAAAAAAAAACCAGCAGACAAGGTAGACAAGACTAGGAATGTATAAATTTTGAAGAGGGAGTCAGACATTGAGGCGAAACAAGGATTTCCTTATGGTTGCCATGTGACGGACGCTTATACGAAGACTCATTCAGATTTAACACAAGCATAGCAGTACATATCACCTTCAATTCGCCGAGTAAATAAACCTCGAAACATTGTAACTCACAAGCATCATCACGTATTCGAACTCATGCTTACTTGAAATGGTGCTCAAATTTTTCACCTCGAAATCAAAATCATACAATTTAATAATTGAGTGAAAATTTCTGAATTTTTATTATGTACACCCCACCATCATCACCACCATAGGGTCAATAGAATTCAATAGAATGAACAATTCAAACGACGATCTACCGGAAATGATCTAAACTCAATCATTTCTGTCCTATTGAATTTCACTGCATAATAACTCAAATACAAACTACGAGGTATTGTTGCACTATTGAAAAATAATATTGTACTTATTGATGACTCAGAGTGAATGAGGTATGTGGCGTCGATTGTTAAAAGTATCATTGAAATATGATTAAAAAGATGATAATTTTGAGCTTCTAGCGAAAAATGTACTATGAACTGAGCAAGTAAAGCAATTGAGGTATAGATCAAGTCAAATTACAAATGAATTAGAATATTTGATTGACTATTAATCTTTTATTCTCCACTTTGCATATCGTTATTTACCTCGTTTTTCATATGATCTCATTAATGAACTTTGTATTGAGTTTGTTAAGAGAGAATAACTAGATGGAAACAATAAAATGAATATTCAAAAACGTAATAGATCGTCTATAGAACAACGATATGCTTTGAATTCTGAGAAGGTCAAACAATTCGACTAAACTTGAAGCTTCAACAGAAATGCTTACAACATAGAAAATGATAGTTCGTCGGGATTCGAATATTAAATGAGTAAGGAATATTCTAATGATATATCTATTCATCGTTAGATTCGAGTAGATTCTTTATCCGCCGCTGTATACGTCATGATTCCACATCGTCTTCAAAAAACAAACGAGAAAGCTTTCGCATGATTTGTTGAACTCTATATCGTGACGTGGTTGTCTAACCATCCAGCTTAATGGGCTTTTACCTCTGCACCTCACGTAACCAGTAAAACAATTACTATTCGCTATTATATAGCAATCGTCTTGAAAAATTCTTAAATGACAAATTCTATCAATACTCTACGTGACGTGTACCGAGTTTGAAAACACCCTCAGGTTCTTTTCCTACTGTATCATTCTTTGACATCTTTCAAACGTCATCTCATGCATTACACGTGAATGAGCATTAGAATCGTTACATGCTTCTTACGAATATCTCATTTCTTGGAACGATTTGGACATCAATTCGCTCTACTTCGTTTTGAACGCTTTAGTGTTATGTGAGCTTTGATCGTTAGTATTCGATAACGACGAAAATGAGGTTAGTCAGACATTAGCTGACACACTTAGTGCACCTCAACTTTTGAGTTTCTTCAATGTAGCCGTTGAGTGTGAGTGAATCTCCTTTCGTAATTATTTAAGGAGGGATTCTTTCTTTCTATGGAATTATGTTGTCAAATACAACGTAGAAAAATTTTAATAACAACTACCTGATAACAACTGTTAATAATGATGATGATTATTAATATCAACGAGTTCACTTGAACTTGTAAGCCTTGGCGTTCTCAATACGATAAAGATAACAACCGTATGTGTTCAGTTCATAACAAATAGGCAAGTAACAATCCGTCAATTAGGCATGACGTTCGCAGTTCAGCTTCAGAGCTTAACTAATTGCGTTTTTTTAATTCTTAAAATGGAATTAACTATTTTTCTGCACATTTTATTTGCAGCATGTAGCACTTCAACGTTCACAATAAGCTCTGAAGAAGAGCAATTGGATGTCATTCTCTTGATTAAGACGTCGACAGCTTTCAATAACAGCCATGAAAAGCTGAATTTACGTTGTAAATTCACTTAGAATTTCAATATTTGGACCGAGATTCTTTCGCTCTAGGCGATAACATTTGCTCTACGGTTACTGAAAGTAGTTTAATTAAATCTTAAACAGATAACGAGCCAACATTCGTATCAGTGAGGAAAAACCGAATGTTTCATTGATAAAATGTATTCAGTTTTAAGCTGTGGACCTCATAACATACATCCTATTTTGGTCGAGGTCAGCTAGACGTCTTCTGTTGCGATGATTTCTACTGTTTCCTCGTTTTAGATTCTCACTTATCGCTTTCTTGATTTTATAGAGATTTCTATCCAAGTGAAGATCTGAAGAATAAACTTCTCCAGTTGTAAAAATTCAAGATGAACGGTGAATAAGGGCAAAATATTAGATCAAGAACTATACATTTCCGCAGGCTTCCTGCTTTTCGGTCAGCTCCGAGCAGAGTTGTTTTAAGAATAAATTTTAGGATTAAAATTAGAATTAAAAAATTAGAAGAGATTAAATCGAAAGCAGATAAGTTTAGCCGAATAGGTCTTCAATCCTGTCAAACAATTGCAAAAACTTGCACCATCCACTAAACCAACCTCTAAATGCTCTTGACTAGTTATAAAAGCTGTTAGAAATGCTTTGATTTGATACATAAGCATCAAAAATAAAATTGACGAAAGAGCAGCTTGTAATTATGCATGATTGTCCTGCTCCTACAGTGTACGTTAATTTTCTAACCAACAACAACCATTCTGACATTCATATTGAACTGCTTGTCTCAAATGAATAATAACTTGATAATACTATGTCCTCGTTTACTATGACTGCTGCAGTTTCCTCGCAAACTTGCTGGATGGAACTACCGTAATAGAGATCATGATGCATCTCGATATAGAAGCTTTTCATTTGAAATGTTTCTAATTAAGAACAGTGAACGATGATTTGTAACGATTTAAAGAGATAAATCTTAACTAAAGCTGATAGAAAAGAGTTCTCAGTAATTTTTTGTAGACACGTGACTTCATTTGAAGATTATGAAGAATATGCGTCGGCTTTATCGTTATCAGTTAACAACTACCTCAACCTCTACTATAGTCAAATTGAATTGAGTTTATGTTATATTCGAATGCCATTCAATCTTCAATGAAGTAAGTCTATATAAACCAATACAAATCGATCATCGTGTCGACCAAGACACGAGGAGAGGAGGATAAATTTGATCGGTTAGAGGATAAGCTTGTCCATCTATTAAGCTTGCAGAAATAAAGCCAAAAGTGTTATTGTGATTTTGGAACACTTTAAACGCTTGCCGTATTCAATCCTCTTGACTGTATTGTAAATTGAAGTCTGAGATTCTGATAAAATGATAAAACCACAGCGATGCTGAATGACTGAACTTTGTCATCGTTAAGAGATTGAATAGAAATACAAATGAGTTAAAAGCTGCGAAATAGTACGAGTTCGAAGAAGAAAAGAAACGATTTTGTCGCTCCGAAGATCCAAACAACAACATGCTGACTAAGTTAATTTTGATGTAAATTGGCGGTTTTTGAAAAAAAAATTACAACAAGCAGTCTCAATAGAATTGCATTATTTGCAGTGGTTCATAGAAAGACTAAAGCGGATGGATAGACGCGAAACTACGAAAATACATGAAAGAAAGAAAGAACGAAAACAATAAAATAAAA
>KN716400.1:13960-26607 GCA_000816705.1 Dictyocaulus viviparus
TTTGGCAATTATCGCCCACTCTGCTTGTTTTCTGTCGCCCATGAACTTTTTACACGAGGCGTCCTTAACAAGATTGGCAGAAGACTAGACGAAGAACAACCACGTGAGCGAGCAGGAATTCGAAAAGGGTTTATCACGATGGACTATATCCACACAATCACAAGACTCATAGAAGTATCGCGGGAGTATAAAAAACCACTCTGTCTCCCCTTTGTCGATTTAAAGAAGGCTTCCGATTCTGTTGAGACAGAAGCGGTCATGGAAGCGTTGACAAATCAAGCGCTTCCGACTCCGTATATTAATATTTTTCATGAGGTATAGAAAAATTTTACTATTAAAATTATCCCGTTCTATAAAGACATCATCATTAACGTAAAAAGAGGGGTTCGACAAGGCGATACTATTTCGCCAAAGTTGTTCACAGCCACTCTTGAGAATATCATGCAAAAATCGGAATGAAACGATATGGGAGTGAAAATCGACGGTCGGCAACATCACCATCTCTGCTTCGCCGATGTCATCATATTTATCACACGAAACATCGAACAAGTGAAACAAATGTTAGCCGATTTCGGCAGTGCTTGTGCAGAAAATGGCTCCAAGTTAAACCTCTACAAAATAATGTACATGAAGAACGAACACATTAATGATGCCCCATTAACACTCAATTGAAAGAATATCTACGAATGCTGTACCTAGGTTCTGAGATCAATATGATGGACGACATAGCACCAAAGCTCAGCAGAAGATCAGCTTGGGGAACATATAAGAGCATCGAGGACGTAGTGAAGAGAACAAAGAAGACGAGCCCACCTTTTGTTTCGACGGTTATTCCTGCTTTAAGGTATGCTTCAGAAACTTGTACATTACGAAAGCAAGATGAACGTTCATTGAGTGCAATACAGTGCTCTATCGAAAGAGTATTGCTTGGCGCTTTCCCCATCACACAAGTGAAAAAAGGAATACGAAGTTCTGATCTACGTCAACGATCGGAAATCAGAGACGCTGTTGTCCACGCCAAGCTTTCGAAGATTAGAAGGGCCGGAAATGTGATACGTATGAATTACGACCGGTGGATACAAGCTGTAAGTGATTGAATCCACTGGACATCAAACGCACTGCAGGAAGACCATCAGCCCGATGTTCTGATCTTTTCACTAAAGCCCTGGATAGGGATTACGATGCTCAACGAATCCCCAGAGCGAAAAGAACTCATTAGACTACCCTCGTGTGCGATAGGGAAAAGTGGAAGCTTTACTGGTGCCCGCTCGACTTAGTCGATGATAAACGGTAAATAAGGTAATTCAATTATGCAAAAATATCTAACAGCATATTAGTAACATAAGTACTGCTGTAAATTTTGTGAGAAAACGTACGAGAAATCAACGAATGGAAGACTGCTGAATATTTCATGTAATTTAAGATAATAAAAAACTTGTTTCGTTCTTTCATCTAGAGCCTTCAGCAACGCTAATTTTTGGAATGTTTTTTCCCCTTTCTTGGGATTTTCATTACCGCATGCTTACTACTCAGACGCTGGACACTAATCTAGACAACAAATATTATACCAAATTAGACGTCTTTAAAGAACCCTGTTCCAATGATTCTCAAAATCCTCATTTTTTAAAGAGCAGTGTTGCTGGACAATAATCCGATCGTTTTTTGAAAAATTATTTACCTGTAGTTCGAGTTTAGTATGTCGATATGGCAGTCTATTTGTTATGGTCTTAATTTCCTTTCTAACTTTACGTACAGCAAATACATTAATAACACATTACTGCAGCTTAATTACACATATAGTTAAAGTAGAGCCTTTTGTTAACTAAGCTCTCTATCGTTCGAAGTTTTGACAGTTGGCATCAGAATGATAAACCATAACCAGAATGATATAAAGAGAAGCAGCTCTCGAAAAGTGATAACTTCAAGTCAATCAGAATCACCACATTCTCACACAGCGTCCCCTGCGATATTATGATGGAGACGGACGCGTATCCAAAACAACAGATATAGATCAATGCCTAAGTTTATCTTATAAAATACTGATAAGTCCCCGTGGATCACTGAACTGTTTATATCATTTTGTTAAATAAGCGCCACCAAAAAATTCTTATGAGCAATTCCGATATTATAGCCGTCAAATGAAACGTATAAGCCATCATAGGTCATGGAAATTTCCAAAATTCATGCAAAACTTCTTCTTACAAACTATATGGTGTTTGAGCGCATATGGTAACATTGCCAACACAAGCTTTGCTCCGTATTTTTTTCAAATGTGCGTTCTTGGATTAGTTTTACGAACAAGTGAATGTTATTATTTGAACTTACGTTAACATCACTTTTACTCTCCATAGTTTATTTGGCGCACTTTTTTAGCCAGGCCATCCCTCTTTAAGCACAGGAGCTTACCAGTATTGTTAACAACTGAAAATCACTGCCAGTTTTATTAATGAGCAGAATTGTTACACTGGAAAATGAGCACAATGAAGCATGCAAAGCGCTTTCTATAGGTTGCAATAAATCAAGAAGTCTCCATGATTTCATTATGGTTAATGACAATGCTTACTAGTTTCATTGCAATATTTTATTGACATATATATTAAGCGCCATCAAAACCAATTTATGCTCTGAAACACAACCCAAAGGTAGTAAAAGGGTCTGCAAAAATGTGGAAAGTATACGTAGCACAATTCAGAGAAAAAGACGAAAAAATAAATTCTCTGTTTCTTTTTTGAACTACATATCACATAGAAGATTCATCCTTTTCTAGGTGTTGAAAGTAGAAAAATCGAAAAGTTCAGTTTAGAAATATATACGGAAACAGAACAAAAGTCAAAGAGATTATGAAGACGTTGAGACTTGAAAAACAAAAAAATAAAGTTTTTTTAATTTGAACTAAAAAGCAATATAAAGTAATTGAAGTATCATTATTAAGAGAAGTATTATGTTTGAATTTGAAGTAGAGTAGCATAAAATCATTAGGCGTGAATATTGAATCAGAAAAATTGAGAAATAATAAAGCTCGAGTTGATGAAATTTCTTCGAATTAGTAGCTTATCTAGTGTTGATACAATTAAATAAAAGAGTAGCTTGTTTCACATCACAATAAGACATCATTTGCCAATGCAGCATATATCCTGCATACTGGAGGATAATTGCTACTTCTTCCACCTAACTATCTTGAAAACCATCGTTTTACTTCCACCCAATGTAAAGAGAATATCTTAGGTATCCCACAGAATAGTAGAAATTTAAATATTGAGTGATTGGTATTATTTATTCTTGAAATCGCATCATGCCACAACATAAGCAAATCGCGCATCAAGTTCACTGGTCGTATCCAGTACATAAGGCCTGGCTTTACTTCCCAAACATCGGCTACGTTCTCCGCCTATCACAATACTCTGCAGCTCAGTAGCTCGTCATACAATCAACAGCTTTTTCTTTACAACATTTTGTATCAAACATATTATAACTGTTAAACCACTACAGCATGGTTACTAGACCTCATATGGCTTATTTATTTGTAGTTACTGTTTATGTTATTTACTACGACTAGTATTAGCAGATGATCAAATAATACACAAGTTAGAGGAGTAAGTCACAACAACAAAGACCTGCGTGGCAACCAGAGATGACCACAAAACCAATAAAGATATACACTTTACAATTCTATAAAGTATAAGATGTATTCCAAGATAAAGGCTTTAAGGCTAAATAATAAGCACTGTTGATGAGCAACTAGTAAAAAGGTACTCACTTTTCTAAAATTTCGTGTGCAATAACATGTATATGCATTGAATGGCTGTCACACAGGAACTCTAGTTTTTCTTTTGCTCCTAGTTCTTCCATCCGAGTGGCCACTGGATTAGAGAAATCTAAAATAAATTAAAAATAAAATTGGTAACATTTACTGATATTTATCCTTTATTCTTCATGAAGACGTAATTCACCTGTTACTCCCATATTCAGCTGTTCTCCATAGGCAAGTAATGCAGAGAGGGCTTCCATCACATCGGCTACAAGAGAATGCTCTAAGACAGTGAGAAAGTCGCAAAGCACAGAAAGCAAGTCGGCACTAATGAGGGCTGCTAAGTGACAGGACCGATTTGATTTAGCAGTGTGATACATGATGTAAAAAGCCTAGAATATATTGAGATATTAGTCTTATAAACAATAAAAAAGCTAATCAATTCGATTACTTTGCTATTTGTATGCTGACTTCTTGCTACAAATATATTATTCTTTGGAATTTAGATGATCTCACAAATTATTATCGCCCAACTGAAAATGAAGTAAGCAATATATAATACGTAAGAAGATTTACATCTCTTACCGCGGACATTTTTGAAAGACTCCACGGATCCACGTCACATGTGAAAGCGTGGAATCAAACACATAGAAATAATAAACTTCCTCAACCCTAGTGAAATGAAATTTTTAAAAATGCTGCAGCTTTTGCCACACAGTCAATATTCATCAGTACCTCTTTTCGTGTTTCATAATCAGCCATTTCAAGCAATAGCGCTATTTCCTTCAACGTCCCCGCATCGAGAACCGCTTGCAACATATCATCACCTTCTGCTGCAATGTTGCTTACCACAAAACAAGCTTCCCGCATTGTTGTATTACAAGACATGAGAGGAAGTAAGTTAAACAATAAACCGTTATTGACCATATCTGCAATGAGAAGGAAAATTTACGAAATACTAAAAGTTATATGTAGCAAAAGATACACAGCGTTACCGACCATACATATTTACAATTAAAATTTGTATACTAACACAAATCACGCTGGATACTTAACGACAAATGGATTTTTGAACGTTGAAAGAAAAGAGAGTATCAAATCACCGCGAAATAGAAAACTTCTCTTCACCAACCTCTTGTATACAGGGATGTTTCTTGTACAATGTTCGCAATTGATCGGAGGCTTCCATGAGTAATATACGAAGAGCAGGAAGGTATCAATTTTACAAGCTTTGTTATGATTCCATTATTTGCCATTGGCTAAAGACTTGAGGTACGTTCGTTGATCATTAAAGAAACAAAAAATTTAATTCATTCCCATAAAATAATAAGGAATATTCTACCTGGAAAAAGTCAGCGCATTCAGACATAAGCTTGCATGCTCTCACTGCATCTGACTGAATTGTTATATCTTCTGAAGACAATTGACGAGAAATAAGTGTTAGAAGTGGAAATAACTAAACAAACTTTTTTATATATAGAAACCGTAAAATAAGCAAGAGGAAACACAAATGTCTATTCAAATTTAGAGGGTTCTTCATTCTTTTATTGTTAAAACCAATTAAAACAACCTCTAGTAACTCAAAATACAATAATCACTCACTTCACCCAAATCAGGTGTAGATTCTTGGATATCCAAAAAAAGAACAGCGGCTAGAAACATAAGATGTCTGAGAATAACCAATTTCTTGTTTCTAAAAAAAATCTGGATACCTTCTTGTTATTTTAATGTACAAGTGATTCTTCCCATTCACGTGAAAATATAAAAAAGAAAAAAAGTAAAATTCGATGAGAAATGTACTTGGAAGCTATACGCAAAATATCCTGCACTAGACCACAAGAAATTACAAAGTTCCTGCTCGTGACAGAGCATTCCACCAGATTAGCTGTTGACCACAAAATTTGTGAAAGTACTGAGTTTTCCATAGGTACAGCAGCCCTAAAACGTAAATAGGAAAAGGCAGAATGATGGATTTTAAACCTACTGAGAATAGGATGAATGTATTTTTGAAAAAAGTTTTGTTCAGTGATTTGGTTACCGAACCCATTTTTCGAAGATGCTGCTCGGTGAATAAGATCACAAAATGTAGGAAGAACTTGTCCACGGGCATCCCCAATAAATGACCGATTTTCATGACGACGAAACATGTTAACAAGTATCCAAGAAATGTCATCAGTAAGGTCCTCGTCCCCGCGAATAAGCAAACGTGTAAGATGAGAAATGAGCGAAATATCGCCCAATCTTGACATACAGTTGACATCTCCTGCAATATTTCAACATATAACATTAATGAAGAAGAAACCTATTTTTCTTTTCATTAGAATTCCTCACGCTTTCACCACAGTAATTCCATTTTCAGCACTTTATTTACGCTTTGCAACACCATTATTTTAATTTGATAAATCCCTCCCAATTAAGAAAGATTGAAGGCCCGCTACCATATTGTGGAGGCTAACGCTCTATGAATTTTTTGACAGTGGGAATTAAAACGAATGACGTATTCAATTTACTTGAACAAAATCGAGTTGTTTCAAAATGTAGAAATTCTTCAATTGCACAATATTTTATATGGAATAAAATCTTCCCTATATGGCATGAAATAAATGATCATTTTTATTCAAACCTTAAAGTCGATCTGGAAGGGCTAATGCAACAACATACTGGTGCCTGTTCACTTATGAATTAACTTTATTTGTTAAAACAGTATTATATGTCAAAAGCTAGTATATGAACCTTTCAATAAGATTATATACGTATCCAAAATCAATCGAAAGCTCACATTTCTTCAAGTATTCCCTAAATTTCGTCGTAGATAATGTTATGCGGAAGCCAAAAATAACGGAGAATTTTTGAATGGAAAAAAAAGTACGACTTTGTACAAGCATCATTTCAAGTAGATGCAAAATTTATGAGCACAACCAAATTTTGTTATTATAGATAGAATTCCTTTGATAAAATCATGCTTTCTTGAGTAGGACATAAATTTTGACACGAACTACTTAAAAAATTAGCAAGCTAGACACAATCATAGATGGGTACAAAAATGACATCAAAAATAGGAAAAATCGAACGTATAAAACAAGAAGCACTAGAGATACCACAAAAAAGATATTGTAAAAATAATCGAAATAAGAGAAAGCCTATCGCATTGCAAAATAAATTATGTTTTACTTAAAACCTAATTAACAATGAAATTTCGACAAAAGTGATAGATCACAAAGTGTTGCTTTCAGCATTTAATGTAAAAATGGGATAGCTTTTACAGAAACCGGAATCCGTCGGATGGAAAAATGAAAAGCGGCTAAATAGCCAAGACGGAGGCTCTTCAAGTTATCCGATGAAAATTGTAGCTTTTTCTCTTATCTTAAGACATGAGAATGGCCTTATTATTTCTTAGAATTTCAGTAAAGCGAAACTACACCGGCAAAGTACTTGGCTTAGTTCTCCGCTCGATTAGTTCTGCTGCCCACGGCGTCGGGATGTAATGCAAATGATAAAAAGCAATGAAATTCCGGTGTCACCTTGAGACAGTCGTCGGACGATCAGATAGCTACACGTGCGGAGATTGATCAGACTCTTACTAACAAAAAATCGTGTATTATTGAAACATCGGTGGCACCGTTCTCGCGCACGCTTCTTTTTCACGAGAAGTGTGACCGCAAGAATATCCAGAACTAACATCCGATTTGCTTGTTAAGTGGACTACACAAGCTTCTCACTTTTCATGATCGTCCCTTGCTTTCAAGCAAGCATTCCTATATATGCAAATTCATATCAAATTTTCGTCTCGCAGATGATATTATCCTATTTCGAAAAAGAACATAGAAGCAGGAATGATATAAAATAATTGAACGAAATGATGAAAAAATAGTACAGTTGATGAAGAAGAAAAGATCCTGAGCCATGCGGAACACATAGTGCTAAAAAAGCCAAATTAGGAATGACAGTTAGGAAACTAAGAAATCAAATGTTTAATATACCTTCACCTACACAACGAACGATACAAAAGACGAATTTTGTAGAAGGGGGTGGATCTACATGGGCCTCATTGGGATTTTTCAGAGGTGACTGGTCTTTAGAAATTCCAAAGTATGTGCTCAAGTATGCGACTCTACAATTCTCCAGAGCTTAGTCATAAAGTCGAGACTTGGACTGATAGATAAACTACGTCGACGACTTCATGAACTACATGTAGAGCGCTTTAGTGTTACATTGGCAGTTGACTATTCAATATCAGGGATGGATCTCGCGGTAGGCACCATGGACGACGGCCGCACGAGGAAGAAATGAATGGGAAATAGTTGAGGGATAAAAATAGCGTCCTGTTAATTATGCTTAGTTTCGCTAAACTTCGTAGAATCAAGCAGTCGGGGCGAAGTTTTCTACTTAAGAATTTCAGACAAAAAAGAACGAAAATAGTTGTGAAATCATTTCCATACTGCATGATAAAGCATTTTTACACAAAATAAGGACGAAATAACTCACTCGAAGCATAGGATCATACGTTTTTCAGAGTTGAATACAGCAAGCATTGTAAATTCTAAGCTTTATGGAAATTAGCTTGAAAAACGATGAACGTAGATTGACAATATCTTGATATAACGATACACATAATGATTCTAAATAGCAAATATCCATATGAACTTCAAAGCATGTTGACTGGTTCAAATATAAAACTACATGCAGCATGAGCACGCCACAGAACAATTGCATTAAAATGTCAAAAAGATGTATATAGTACGACGAATGTGAGAAAATAATTTCGAAAAAAAACATAAATAACTAATCGAACTTTACGTTCTAATGAAGAATGGTGTTACACTTCATCTAACCAAAAAAACTTTCGATTAAGCCCTTGTCTCACAATGGTACGTTTGAAAACTAATTACTGCCTCCAAATAGGAAAAAAAAATCAAGAACGAGAACCTGTGCTTTCAGCAATCTTGGAACGAAGGAACTTTAATCCTGCTAATTCATTCTGGAAGTTGCCACTTTTAATCATATCTAATACCGCCTTCGGAATGATACAGCAGTCATCAGCCAGTGTGAACTAGAAAAAAGGCATAGTAATGTCTACAGAAGAGAAGAAATACAGGAAAAGTCGAAACTGAATATCGCCTCCAATTAATTATTAATTAAAGTAAAAAAACAGAATACAAGAGTATTTTATCAAACGATAACATTACTCTTCGTCAGGCGAATAATAATCGAACGTGAGCAATCACTAAATTCTACTATCACCAGCAGATGGGAGGAATATTATGGAGAACCACATACAGTTTAATGCAAAATCATATTCAAATGAAGCTATTAGAATAGCAACGTAATTTTTAAATGCTAAACTTGTAAATTCTAAATGGATCGCACTCTAGGACTTTTGCTCGCATGAAAAAAATTTTCACCTCCACTTCATCATTGTCCAGTCTTCTTTTATTATTGAAGAATTCTTCTTGTTTTTGTTTCCTTATTTGCACTTCGGATATTCGACGTCGCTTTCGTAACTCTTCATTAGATAGACCTTAAACGATCCACCATTCAAGAATATTAAATCTTTTATTTTTGATCCTCTACTACATTAGCTTTTCCGTTTCCTGTTTACACTGTGAAACAGTGCATTTCATGAGGAAACCCTGTAGTGATATAATGGCATTCTTACAGATGAAAGCAAGCCTATTGATTGTAAGAACTATCTAACCCACCTCTAAGTTTATAGAGACTTTCATGATGGCTAGAATCTGTACTGAATACCATAGCTTCACTTTCGCAATTGTAATGACAAGAATCTTTGTTTTGGCAAATCTCTTCTATAACAAATAAATGCTACACAAGAAAATACTAGTAAAAAAATTTAGCCTATACTTTTTTCATATAGAATCTAAAGAATAGACAAAGAAAACCAGACCTGTAACCTCCATTAGTGCCAGGAATAACAATGAATGAGAGGTATATCTTCTCCATTATGACAGGTCTACATCGCGCCCTAGTCGATAGGCGCGAAAGATCAACATTCAATGGTTTTTTGTCTAATCAAACGATTGTTTTCGCTTTATATTTTACTTCCTCGGAAAATTTGGTCATTATTTTGAATTGAAGAGTGATTAGTTTGTACATCATTTTCGTTTTGTGTCATCAAGAATCAAAAATCTCGAATCATGAAAGTTTTATTGGGCTTGAAAAATTTCAAATCATATTTTAGGTAGAGCAGAACTGATTTATAATTGCAAAACACTCTACAGGACGACTCCTTGCTTCTCTGATCGGACAAACGATCATTTTAAACTATATACCATAGTGTGACATAATCCAATTACTTGAATAGCGTAGAAACTGTTCATACGTGCTCATTGACAATCAGCTCTGTTCCAAGCATTATTTGTTTTTGTTGTTTCACAGATTCAAATGGATCTCATTCAAGCATCAAATCCGATAAGAAGTAGGAAGAAGCGTTATTTGGCAAATCACTTTAAACACTACAGTTCAACTGGCTGGACAAAAACATCCTTCGGCGAAAGTGGAAATGATGTATGTTTAGAGCGTCATATTATTTTTGAATGTAATGTTTATTTCAATTGTGCAGGTTTTAAGAGAAAAGTCTTGTTTTTTGTTGTTCAAAGCGTGATTATTATAAATAAAAAAAGGCGAGCATAAATTGCGTTTTTCTTTTTTATCGAGAAATAAGACCTTATTTAAATTGTTAAGCGTACATTTTACTGAACAACACATCTTCTTGCTTTGTTGCGCTTTCAATACTCATTTTGATCAGGAACTATGAATCAAGTTCATATTCATTTCAATACTTACGGTGGAGGTCAGTTTGGGTGGTTATGTCGTTTATAAGTATGTGTAGCCTGAGGTTCCAAGTTTTACGGCCAACTCGGCATCATTACAGATATTATAACGTCAATATAGAATAAAAATACGATGACGATCTTAGATGCAATGCCGATATCGGCTCACGGGATCGTACCCGTTGACGGCCGAGTGCTGATAAGGTAGCCACGTAGTATAGATGAAGCATTGAGCGGTTGTAGAGCGATGGTCTCAGTAGTGTAATGGATATACTGCCCACCAAATATCTGTAAGAGCGAGCTCAAGTCGCGCCTGAGCTTCCGAGTTTTGCAGCCAACTCAAAATCTCTTCGAAATATTTTTATTTCCATCCTGAAGGCTATCTAATATGGATATATTTCATACAGATTGAATTGCTACGATAAATATAGCGTCCTATCTCTGTTCTGCTGTATTGTTTTAAAATTTCTCTAATTTTGGTCGGAGTATTCCAGTCCCACAGCTATGCACTTATTACATAAATTTTCATCTTCATATGCTTATCACTATATCCAAAAAAATAGTTAATTTTCGAGCTTGTCGAAATCATCTTATGCTGTTTTATACGCTTTTCATTCCTTTATATATGACCTTAGAATATTTTATTATCTACTGATCTTAATATGTGGCTATGTCGATGTTATAAAATTATCCAAAATACATTTCATTGACGGAAAGCGGGAAAAGCATTCTATTCCTTTTTTTCAAAATTTCTGCCATGGAAATTATAGATTACTAAATTGCAGAATAATGACTTAAAGGAAGCTCTTCAAAATAATGTGAGTTTCAATGTATTTAATTTTCCATTATAAATCAGCTCAAATGCAACCCCATATTTTGGAAAGCGAGCCTTCCTTATGTGTTGAAATGAGCTGCATTTCAATCCTATGAGTTCAATCGTCATTGTTTTTGTCGAAACGTCCCATTTACTAACTTATGTGTCTTCTCAAGAAATAAGTCCCTAAGTATTGTTCTGTAGTAATCTCCTCGCAATATTAACATTCGATGCTCGAAAATGATTAATTGTTCACAGATTGAAAAGATTTTCCGGTGTACTTGGGAGAGTGTTAGAAAAAAGTTGTATTCATTTCTGATAGATTATTGGATGTTTCTACTTCATCATGTTTTTTCTTCCTTTTTCAAAGTTTTTACTTACAACGCTTTATTTGAATATTTGAAAAGTAAAAGCTTATACTAGAGTGTGTTGATTGGAATTCAGGGAACGTGGGTAGTTTGTCGGTTTTCTCTTCATTCTGAGACGGTGCTTTACCTTGGTGATGATGAAGGAAATATTGGGATTGTGGATGTAACGCCTGCCGTGTCATCTAGAACCGGATCGCACGCGAAGACATTACAATGTTAATTTTCAACTCTTCTTTATTTCCAACTTACTTCCATTCTTTACATAATTTTTAACCACATTTTTGAGGTTTCGTTGCACATGACGCAACAGTAATGGATGTGTTGGGAGTTCCTAATTGTCCTAATCAATTGCTGTCGATATCTGGCGACACAACTGTCAGGTATCTTAACAGTTTATTTTTTAGAACACTCTCTAATCTAGGTTATTCTTAGACTATGGGATCTACAACGCCTGCAGTCCACGTTGTATTTCGGTCATGAAATGTCTGTGCGAAGTGTTTGCTTCGCTCCAGACAGTAGCAGTATGTCATAGATATTTATAAAGTCTATGTTATTAAACGAGATACCTAGTTATTCTTTGTCAGATGTTTTCGCTACTGGTGGTCGGGATGGACAAATTCGTTTATGGGACACAAGGACAAGCTGTTTCGAGAAGCAGGGGAAGTCATTGAAGAGATCGGTCAATGTGTATAAAAATGCTCATGTCCAAAATGGTATATTTCAAGTATTATAAAGGTAAAAACCGGAAAGAGCTAGTTTTCTATGGTGCAGTGTGAGCTACAGATAGTTATTATTTTTGCAAGCGAAGCTCTCCACAGTATGTTTGGTCACAAACAGAAACAGAAGAGCATAATAATCAAACATTTTAATAATGCTGCGATATGACACTGCCGTACCATATATATATATATATATATATATATATATAT
>KN716400.1:31184-45885 GCA_000816705.1 Dictyocaulus viviparus
TTTGTGAGGAGTGGTCAACTCAAGTCATTGTATAGACCAGCCACACATTCATCCATCTCCACGATATCACGTTGAACATGAATGCGGGGGCGCACCCCACCACAAGGGATTGATCAACGCCAACAATTATCTTATCTTATCTTATCTTATTTTTTCGCTTTAACATATGCCTCGGAAACGTTACTTAGGCAAGATGGAGGGTCACTTGGCCGAGATCATGGCGCCATCGAAAGAGTGATGCTAGATGTTTCTGCCATGACGCAAATGAGAGGGTTTGAAGCTGTGATCTGCGTTAGAAGTAGAAGTGCTGCTGCCGTCCGCTTAATTCTGTCGAAGAATTTCAGAATCCAGGCAATCAAAATACCCAACCATACGCAGTGACATATCATAAATATCAATTCGAAAAACAAATTCGTAATCAACTTTTTTGTAATCTTGTCGGCAACTTCACTAACCTTGCATTGCCCATGATATTGTGTACATTACACTAAACATAATTTATCTGGTTCCTATAATGTGTATACCTGTGTCTCAGGTTGAAGCTCAAGAAAACGGTGTTCACGAAGAGAGGACTGTAATTTATTATTAACGCTCAGTAGATAGGATGTCCTAAGCTGAGTTTGTCTATTCTGTTAAGTATGAACGTTATATCAGAAAGCTAAATAGAAGGAAACGTGGAGCTATGGGAATATACAGAAGCATTGCGGATACAGGGAAGACATTAAAGGATGTGAAACTGCCAGTCTACTTTTTGACACCTTGGTTGTTACTGCCTTAAGGTATGTATAGAGAATTTGGAAGATCACTGTGCGCTATTCCTTTATCGAAAGTTTGATGCTGAGATTTTCTCGTATCACACAATTGAAAAGGCGATCCAAATTTCCGAGACGAGGCCATGCAATACAAGCTATCGAAATATTAAGTGGACAGGCCAGAAGCATATGAGTGATGACCGGTAGACTCGAGCCGTAAGTGATTGGATCATACTGGATGTAAACGCATTGTGTGAAAATCTGCTTGATGTAAGATTTTTTTACGAGGAAACTCGAAAATGATTACAACTTAATGAATCTGTAGAGAAGAAGAATGCAATGGACAGACAATTACAATGAAAGCAAATTGAAGATGAGAAAATGAATCTGATCAACAAATTCAAAAGAAAATTTAGGAGCGCAATATTACATGGTCTAGCTGCACGTATGGAATTGATATTTCAATTAACAAAAAGCATTGTAAGCCTGTATGATACTTAATACAGATAGTTCTAATTTGGGTTAAGACTCACACTTAATCCGCGTTTGGACATTGAATAACACATTTTTGTTTGATACAATAACAATTTTTATTGATTTTACAATTATCATAATTGTATCATGATTTCATATTCAAGGATATTAGACTATCTGGAATTGATCTGAGTTGGCCACAAAACCCCGAAACCTTAGGCGGGACTCAAACCCCCTCTTACAGACATCCGGTCTGTCATGCTGATCCATTACACTATCGAGGCCCTCGCTTTACGAGCACTCAATGCTCCACGTTCAACGTTATCACGATGCGTGGTGCATATATACGAGCTTAAACGACGGTTTCTCTCTATTACATGGCTAATAACATTTTGGCGTGTTCATATTTTTATCGTAGAAGCAACTGTTTAATGAAGATTTTCCATAGGAGTAATTCGTTTTAGTCACTGTCGTTTTTATCTCAGCTATGAAATTTATCGATTAAGTATATGTAGGGCTATTTTCTGATACAATTCGATTTTTGTTCTTTATTCATTTTTCTCAAGAATCGATTAGAAGAATAATGCAACATTGTGTTACTTGGATAAATACACTGAGCGTCATTAGTATTTTAACATGGAGTTAATGAAGCATAGAACGGTAGAGCAATGATTTTATTAACAATAGTATGTAGTCTAGATTTTACAATTGAAGTAATTCAATATTTACATGCATAATATCTATAGGGGAGCACGTATGGGAGTAACAGGAGGAGCTACACTGATGCACAAAAGTATTGCATTATGTCGTAAAACCTACCTAACGTGCCATCTTTCTGTGGTCGATAGAGTGGCATCAAAGAAATATGGGAAGGTAAACAAATCGGATAGTGGAATGTAATGTTATTAAATCAACTCATTAAAAGTCATTAACTGGACCCAAATTCAACCACTCCCATGATATCACGATATAGATGATTGCATTGCGTGACACATAACAGAGATTTATTAATGCAAATCCTTATAATGATATTACTGTATTATATAAGGTATCAAAGGTTGAAAATATTCAGATCGAAGCTGTATTAGTCGGAAGAGATCAAGTCGTAATCTGTTGGATTACTTCTCAAAGAAGTAGAACTTCACAACAGTTTTCAACTTTGGCGTTTATTCTGTCTTATTTCCTTGTCCATATATTGGGATGTTGTGTTTTATGATTTCTAGAGTTTTTTTTTTCTTGAGTTCTGCTATATTATTTCATTTTCTTTCATACGTTCATAAACTGGTGTTCATGTTGCCATATGATTCCGACATGTTCGCTTTTGATATTGTATAACGGGATTGTAAATTTAATGTTATTTTTACACTATTTAGAGAATTCTTTTATGTATGACATTTCTTTTGTTCTTGATTGACCTATAGCTATCGCGTCATTACATCCTTTTTTGTCTAACAATCTTATTTATTTTTTGAAATAAGATACAAGTCATTTGTGATTCTAACTACGATACATGTTATAAATCTAGTCTGTTATGAAGTTTTTCTTATGATTATCATCAACGTACATATATGACAACAATAAAAATGTCAAAACTGATTTAGTGTATGCCAACGAAGTGTTTTCTATACCGATTCCTAATTTGACTCCTTCGTCGAATAGGCCTAGAAGCCATTACTTGGTTGAAAAGCCGACCTGCTTCTTCAATACACAATCGCCTTGCCATGTATCTAATACCTTCTATAGTTTCTTGAGAAACTCGACTAATATGAGCCTCAGGTAGCAAAAAACCTGGTCTGTAATTGGAAATTCTTTGACGATGTCCAAATACAATATTTGTAAAGCACCAACTCTATGGTAGCTGGAGATAATTCGAAGGTGAAGGAGTACTTTATGCCAACGCTTTTTGCCCAATCATCGGCGGCTCCTGATGCAGGATCTGAAGAAGTGGAAGTGGTCGTCTTTATATTCGTAACACGTGAAAAACAACAAGTAGAATGGTGCGCTTATGATACAATCACTTTAATTTCGGCTTATTTTTGAATTTCTACAATTCATACGTAAGAACTGCTATAAGTGAAGTATTAGTACACCATATAATATGCCTACTACTACCTACGTCCTACGTGCGCTCGTACTAGGACGTCCGTATAGAATTTTGTAAATTCGAACACAGTGAATTTGAATATTTAGAGTTGACTAAAACCGAGGAAACGAGTTTGTTGAGGGTAAAATTTCAGGAAATAATTCCAATAAAGCACTAATGGTATTCACCAAACGTTCCAATTTTGATTTAATAATTTAATAATTTTTTTCATCTTTCAAATATATTCGTTCAAATTGGTAGCACTACCAATAATTCAATTCAATGATCTGACTGATTATCGATTTCTACAATTTTATAAGCTTACACAATCCATCAGCGCTATTTGAAACCAAATATTTTGTTCCATAAACGGAGCGGATAGCTGCTGCAATCCCATTTGCCATGTTTTTCTGTAATATGATGATTGATAATGTTTCCACAGAATTTAGATCCAAAACAATCAGCTTTTATAAGCTATTTTATACTTTTGAGTAACCCGCTTTTTTCTGGCAGTCAGAATCATGGCCGATCAGATAAGATGAATCATTGGACTTGAGCAATCTCTTGTGGCAGAATGCGCCAACGATTTCGCATTCAACGTGATATCGTGGGAGTGATTGAATGCGTGCATGGTCTATATAGTGACTTGAGTTGATCACTCTTGTTCTGATTATCTTATCCAGATTTCTCCGGTACCAGTTTATCGACTTCTGAGGTATGGCCTGCATTGTAAGCCTGGGTGGCCGCCGACGTGTCACTGCGACACCTCCACCAGTGAATCACTGCGCCCCCACATCGCCGATATACTTGTTTAAATAGCTGTGAAAATCTCGAAGGCTACATATGCAGCGGTACGGGGTGTAACAGTTCAACGCGTTTTGCTGGAATTTGCATTTAGTCAAAGGAGGCCTTCTTACAGTGTAGGTGAGTCAGTACCACCAGAACAACTTTGAAAAAAGGTTAGCTTAGAGTTGTTGGAAGCTGGTCATCTCACGGCAGCACCAAGAACTGACTTTTATTAAATCATCTTTACACTTAATGATAAAATGAGTCCATGGTACCTCAGATAAAGATTGGCCGGAGTCAAATTTTGTTTTTGTTTTGAATAATTCTTATATATCCCCTCGACGTACAATATTGATAATACAATTACTTAGCTTATTGTAGATCATCAAAAAAGGAAAAGTCAGTAAAGAAAACTTGCCAAGTCATCAACATCTGCGGGATATTCGTGCACTTTATGTCCCCATGGGTAGAGAATATCTTGCCCAAACGAATGCAGCGCAATATAGCCTCTAATGTTATGCTTTTTTTCCATAATTGCCGACGTAACTCCTAATATCTGAAGACATTTTTCTTGAATAATTCGAATATGATACGCCAATTTTATTCCATACCTCAGGTTCGCTCAGAGCCATTCGACCGCAGTAAATTTCTCTAAATGTTAAATATCAATAGTTATTTCATATCATCTTAACCATCAAACATTTACCAATATACGTTATTCGGAGAATTCAGATTTTTTCCGAGGTATACGTCAACATGTAAGGGGCGCTCTCTTTATTTTCAATTAGTAGACATAGTCAATGGTTGTATTTTAATAAATGGTATGCCTAGACATTTTTGAAAATTTCGTCATGTTAACCAACGAGGTTATCATTGCATTTCTATGTGAAGGGATAGAACAAACGATGTTCGTTGAGTTTCTTCGAAGCTTTCTTAGGTCTAATTAATGGATATAAAATGTTGGTGAGGGTGCTTACCAGTTAAATAACAACTTGAGATCATCGTGATTGGTGTGGATGAAATGTATTCCAATATGAGGGAATTCTTGAGATTATCCCTGTGTTGGCCGATAATCCACATGTTCAGATATGGACGATTTGATCAGTTTGGTGTTGAATACGTAGAACACCTACTGGCATGGCCAATGACTGACTCCTTCCTCGCCGAAATGAAAAGGATAGTTTCTATTCGCATCGACACCACTGCATTGTTCGCTAAACCGACTTACTGGCGACTTTGATCTGAATATTCAAATAATTCAAAGTACAAACTTTATCGAGTTCAAAATAAAAAATCACCTCGTCTTTCTCCACATCCTGTTCGATTTACGACTGTATTCATATCCATCAGGATTCACATTGGGCACCACTATGATATCGATTTCACGTATAAGCGTTCTATGGTTTGAGTCGTAAATGAGCTACAATTTATAAGTATCAAAGGATTCATTATGTTCAATTATTATTTGTTGTTATTTATATTAGTTATTGTTTTTAAACTGGCCTTCAGTGTTTACAATCGGAAAGGCTGGTCAATATTATTCGACCAAAACTTATCTAGAGAAAAGAAAATGGCTTGCAACAGTGTATTAGATACGCATATCGTCATTAAGGACTACATTATTCAGATCTCTAAATGTACTTCTTATTTAATGATTATTTTTTGTATATATAAAATGTTCCACCATTACTTTCCATAACGTTCCTTTCCATACTTTTCATTTACATTACTCACTTTGTTAATTAGTCTGAGCTTTTTTTTATAAAGTCTTCTTATATATCGGGAGCTTCTGCATGTTTTTTGGAATAAAACAGATATAAATTTTTCTTACCGTCAACAAACTTTGTGGGATAATTTAAGCGCCATTATTCCTAATAATTTTTTGCCAGGGTGAGGGCAATTTGTGTAAATCGTTTTTTAAAAACGTTTCATTTTTCAACGCGAAAAAATTGAACCAGCGCTTGTTTGATACTTTTTCCATTTTTTAATTGTTTATCTTCTACAAAATTTTGAAAGAACAAAGACTCTTGATAGACTAGACGGAGGGTGCTAAATCCGGAGAATATTGTCGCTGCGACAGAACTTCAGTGCTTAGTTCTGCAACTTTTTGAAGAGTCTTCCCAAAACAGCATGTGGCTTAACATCATCATGATGCTGTATAATGTCTTTCCTATTGAACATCATCGGTCTCTTCTCTTTGATTGCTGTTTTCAAACTATCAAGTTGCTGTTAATACTTCTCCGAAATGAGCTTTTCGTTCGGTTTGAAAAACTTGTAATGTGTTGGGTCTTTGAAAGTGCCGCTATATACAAGAAATCTTATCCACAGTCACAATATGCTCTTTTCCTTACAATGTTTCCCTAGGTTATCCACTTTCTACCCAAATTGCCAACTGGTTCAAAAAGGGCTCGACTTTGCTCCGAGCAAGCAGAGAAGTATATATGACGATTTGAACACCTTAATTCGTCGGAGTCCATTCATACAGCAGTCATCCTGAACATTTGCACACCAATGCTTTCTTTCGAATATGGTCCGAAATGATTCGCTGAGCTGAATTGAACCTTTCTGCGATCTTCGATAATGTCAGAGAAGGATTTGGCCCCAACATGATTTTAACAACATCGTCGGCAATCAAAGATAGTCAACCATTAAGTGTCTTATGAAAGGCGTCAAAATCAACTGTTTGAATTTTTCTCAAACCATCTTATGCATGTTCTTTTGTAATATGTGCCTTCACTTTCCAATAAATTTCTTCCGTAACATTTTTTCCTTGTTGAAATCCACATAAAGGATAACAGCGAAGTTTATCAGTGGCCATAAGTACACTGTCCCTTCACACGTAGGACTAAGTTGAATCGACCTTGTTTTAGCTAATTTACTTCGAAGGTATGCATGCGTTGATTAATAAAGATTCGGTCATGCGCCAAATAGACATTTGCTTACGGGACGAAAATTTTTGTCATAAAATACTGATAAAATGTCTAGGTGAAGCTCAAATATCCCATTTCTGAACGACCAGCAATGATAAAATCGTTGTGAGGTTTCAATTAAACTGACATGCAAAGCCATGCCTTTATGGAATTCGAAAAAGGTTAGCGTTTTTCTTTTTGGATTTGTGTATTTTTTTGATTAAATATGGATTGTTGTAGCAGATTGCTTTCACTTTCCTTTAAAATAGTGTCTTTTTTCTATTTCTCATCACAGTTAGTCGTAAAATTGATAAAGATGATATTGTTAGTGAGGTGAATGCTTCGATTTCATGTAGTTATTTAGGTGCTTAACTACGCTATCGCCCATGATGGTTGTTTGTGAATGAATAATACTGCATTGTACCTGCCAAATGATATTCAAAGCAGTAGAATGTGAGATCCATTCTCTTGCATGAATCCCGGCATCAATCCAGAGGATCGGTTTGTTAACATATGATGGATACCCAATCTGAATGTTTCGCCTCAACATTGCATCTGCTTTGAGGAATCTCGTCACATTTTTGTCTTATCTTGTTTCAGTAATACTTCAATGGAACTGTTTACAACGAATTTTCGTTATCGTTAGCAAAATGACATTAATAATCAATGGCATACAAGAAATTTAATCGATTAAGAAGAAGAAGAAGAAGAACAGCAGGCTTACCTTGACGGCATAAATCTGACGTCCTTCGCTAGACGTGGCGATCTGCCAGACATTAACGAAGTGTGGAAATTGTTTCCCCAATTGAAACAGAAGTGACATTTGCTGCAAAACAATCAATGATAAATTGGATTTTTTGGTAATAGTTTTCATGTGAGTTATATATTGAGTTGTGAAATCCTACATTATATGTATTATTGATATTTTTTAGATAATATATAGAAAAGGAAGCGAAGCGGCGCTTTTGTGGGGGTGCCACAGTGATACGCAACCCCGAATTGGTTCGCGACCGACGCCACTCTGATCCTACCAAGCCTACCATCCCTTCGGCGTAGGTAAATTGGTACCATAGAAATTTGGGTTGGATAAATAGCACTGATTTGGTAAAGAGGGGTTAACTCAAGTCACTTTATAGAACAGGCACGCATTAAATCACCTCCACCATATCACGTCAAATACTAATGCGTAGGCGCATTCCGCCACGAGAGATTGATTAACTCCAAATCTGACAATGACTTGAAGGCGAAATGTGCCGAAAATTTTTGTATGGGGATATTATTCTGGTACGAACTGAGGAGTTTACACTCATAATATTGTGGAATTGGGATCTTGTCATAGTTTTGAATTGGGTTACAAGAAGAAGAAAGGAAACTCACGTCATCAAATGAGAGGTATGATTTTTGGATGACATCAAGAGTGATTTCATCTCTGAACGCATCCAATAAAGCTCGTCGTTCCCTAATGACTTGTTTAGTGATGTTCTGCACTGAAAGAGTCTGATTTGCCTGTGATTTAAAGATCACAGTAGAATCTTGTAAGAAGTTTCCATTATTATCAGTCACATACATTCTGCTATTTCTATTTAAATAATGGCTTTATGATATGCATGCTCTTTCTCATCACGTTTTATCGTCGTAACAGATCATCCTTATGAACTGCTTAGAAAAAGATTTGATTATAAGCGAGGAGAACTATTCTGTATTCTCTCCCACAGTCATGTACTGGTGAGCTAACGAGCGGTTGAAAAAGCTGATGTCCTCACTAATGTCTATATTATGAAGAAATTTTACATGTTGTCAATCAGAGGTAGGAATTTATGATTGAAGAATGTCATCTGACTCTATCAGGAATGTACGTGAAGTACGTACATCGCAAAACACGTTATCTTTCTCCAAAGACTATAATGAGAGAATAGATTTCGGATTTTTTGCCCGAAATCTGGAAAATGAACTGGCCCAATATGCAGCATAAGTTTGCAAGGTCAAGCTTATCACAAACACAGATGGATGGGCAAACCGAAAGAATCAGAAGATTTTAGTTTATCATTTGTATAAATAGTTTGACAATACTTAGCAGTATATTTTATTCAAATTGTACAACCTCATTTGAGGAGAAACTCGTGACGGTTTCTTCTCCACAATTGCAATTGTTGTTCTTTAGGGTTTGTAAGAATTAGGTTGAAACATATAGCATATTACAATGGTGTTCACAAGATTAGGAATTTTAGAAAAGCTCTCATCTACTTAGTTCACTCGCAAAGCTGCTCTTAAAAGTGGGATTTGTCGATATATTTATCTTGCAAACAATTTGTTCAAATTTTAGAAATATTATTCACTACTTCTTAAGTGCTGAATTCAGACAAAAACTACGAGACTCAGTAACACACGAAGTCATCGACCAGTGTAAAGTACCAATAATAGCTATCGAAATATTGGTCGAAATTTGAGGCTTGGTTATTTATAGTGTTGAATATTAACTCACTTGTTATTTTATTCGGTATTCGTTTATGGTCGAGGTAGTTTCGAATAAATGGAAGTTCACTGTGCATCACAAGCATTTCGGCCGGTTGACCAGTTGAGCGAACATTTCGCAAATAATCTATCTGTAATACAACATGATTTTGTCTACGACTCGTCAAAGTTGCTGGTGTGTTAGACCAATTAAAATACAACGATAGCTGTAAAACTAATATATAAAAATTCATAATCTTCTACGCTCTGTGATTAATTTAATTCGGACTTTCTTTTTTTAGAAAACTCCCTCATTCCTCAACGTACGACTATCACAAAGCTATCAAACTCAACGGATTCGCAAAGTGAATCTTCAGCTTCTTTTATAAAAAAGTCCTTCATTTTCCTATTGAAAAACGTTTTCAAGTGCATTTTGACTTCCAATATTATTAAATTTTTTACCTCTATCAATATCTCTAATGTTATTAAGCTTTTTTTCCGTTCAATCTATGTTCAAACATTCTGAAAATGTGGTAATTCGACCGAGCGAGATCTGCTAAGTAGGGTGGATGTAGTGTAAGCTGCTATTCAACCTCCCTTATTCTTCCCTGTATTGCGTTTACAGTATGAGGCCTGGCGTTGTCGTATTGAAAAATTCTTTTTTGTGATTGACCAAGCCAGAAAGTTCTCTCCACGATCTTCTCTTTGATTCCTTAGAGCTGCTCACAATACACTTTTATTGTAACAGTATGACGAGGTTGAAGCAATTCACAGTGTTCAACTCACAAAAAATCCTGTTTTGCGCAAACGAGGAACTTTTTATATTGTTAGTGGTGGTTGAGGTGTCGTAACAAGTACTCTTCCAGAAGAAGGCCATTGTTTTTTCTTGTAGGATTACTGTATAGCACCCACTTCTCATCTCCATTCACAATTCAGGCTTTATGCCGAGACAAAAGAGACGTGTAGTTTATCGCAGACCATGGACAGCCAACCTTCAGCGACAATTTCTTAACTGTTTGACGAGGTCTCGTTACAAGATAACAAGTCAGTAAGCTAATCGAAGAAGTTTTGAATACTTTCCTGTTCCTCTAATATTTATTATTCTGACGTACCTTGCTATCAAAACGTTATAATTAAATTTATTGACTATTGAAACACGGTGAAATTTTAACTTGAAATAGTGGATTTGGCTTGAAAAAGTGAAGGAAACTGTTCTGAGATAATTAAAGAAATGAAAATTGTGTAGAGAACTAACTTGATATCCCAAAAGACGATCTAATTCACGTAAATCATCTTTTTGTGAGTCACTTAATAAGACGATCCTTAGTATACTGTAGCTAAAATTAGTTGTAAACCTTTACGATCATAACTTCATCAGTAAGAGTTCTAAATGAGGTTTTAAGCTAGAAGCTAACTATTTTGTGTCATTATTAATCCTCTGCCAGATTAGATTTGTTTTTTATAAATCAACGAACAAGCTGATGTGATTTAAACTTACTCTGGTTCGTTGATATAGGCGAATGCGGTGGAGAAAAGAGTAAAAATCAGAAATCTTCTCAGGCACATGTTGTTAAAATGAAGAAAATCAACACTAAACGACTCAGTAGTTCCTTTAAAGTACATCGTTATTTCAACAATAACTTATCTAAATAAATTTCAAAATGAAGTTTTCGAAGTCTTATTAAAGCCATTCGAATACCTTATTGCATACAACAATAAAAAATTATCGATAAAAATTTCGTGTTTTTCAAAATATATAGGAGTACATCAATCGATTTATCGATCAAATAGACATCGAATCACATGAACCGAGTATTGGCTTGTAGTAGACGAGCAACGGATCGGATGAACAGGTGACAGCAATAAAAGCGATTTCCGATTAGCAATTGTCCAAAAAGCCTATCGAAATATCGAGTAAGCTTTTAGTATACCTTAGATGATTCTCAGTGTTCTGTTCTAAGCCAAAAGTTATTAAATATTTTTAAGCAGTATCAACGACAGAAAAATCCTCATTGTGACTCCATGAAGTCAATAAAATCAAGCTTGTAACAACTTAATCGAATGATAAATGTAAGATTTTATTACAAATTTTCCTATACACAGCCACACCAAAGATTCTGGGAAATTTTAAAATCGGCATAAATAAGCTTGTGGAACGGCTCAACTATTATGTGTCTGCGAGAAAGAGATCAGTTGAACAAAATAGTAAAGTAAGAAAGAATATCTCAAAGGTATTTCATATGAAAATGGATTTAACGAATCTCTCAGAAGTCGCAGAGAGGTCTAAGTGCTCGAAGAGGATAACTGATAAAGCTTAACGTTCGCCAATCTCAATTGAATGCGCCACCCATCCGACTTTTTCACAAATCATAGAAGTGATTTAATGCATCTGGTCTCTATAATGACTTGCAGTGATTAAAGTATATTACGTGAGTTCTCTTTACCCTCCCACGTAACTTTGCCTGTCACTTTATCGATCTGTTACGTCTTGTGCGGAGGAAACTGTTGTTGAGGGGTAACAGCAGATTCGATCTCTGTGTAGCGTACCTTCATTTGGAGAAAAAAATCGAATGTATCAACACATAAGCTAGTGAGTCAACGTAACACTTCAGCTAATATAATCAATTGGAAAACGTCCATTGTTAGGAGAATGACATTCGATCGATTTCTAGTATATTTGTTCGTCGTATTTGTTCAACTGTTTCAAAAATTTCGTGCACATGAAATTCTAACTATTTCTAGAAACTTTTTTGTTCTAGCTGTGCTGTGTGACGTGTCTAAGAAATCTGCAGTGTTGAACTTTGATATTTCCTCTGTTTCACCATTATCTGATCTACAACTTTTCACCACTAACACTTCAAAAAAACAAGAGAAATAACGTTAGAATACGAAAGGACATAGAATAATGGTAGAATATTTTCGCTACATTATGAAACATACTGAATTTTGATTGAACACGTTGATAAATGATAAGGAATTGATTTAGAACGTTAATATATTGAAGAATGAGGGTATTTTCAACGATATTAACGAGTTTTATTTCCGATCGCTAGTTAAAAACCATAACAAAAGTACTTAAAAGTACTGTTTATCTTTATAGGCAGTTGATGAGTGCATGAGTGATGATAGTACAGTAATATTAGTGTATTATTTTCAATCAGTTAAGATGAAGGTTACGTAGAGAACGTTATTTTGTTCTAAGGCGTAACTTGACAATGAAGAAAAACGAGTAAAACAAAGAGGGACAAATTTTGCGCCTAACACAATCGTAAATCTCACTAAACAAACGAGCTGTTAACTCGTTCAACAGAGGTTGTACGTAACATATTCAAAAAGCACGGTACTTTTACATACAGTACTTTCTACTGAGTTGTCTTTCTAAGCATTTTGAAAATCAGCTGATAGCGTGAATCAATCTGTCTTTTGATAAGAAAATGCGTTACTTAGTCGTTCAGATTTCATTCGACACTCGCTTTCATTGAGGACGAAATTCTAAACTCAGAAATAAATATTCATATACATTATTTACACTATATATTCATATTTATATAAGCTTTTTATTATCGCTGTTCACATGAATTCAACATGAATTCATGTGAACATCAGAAAATCTCTGTGAAATTTCAGTACAATAAATTCAATTTGATAATAAATAAATCGGTTTATTAAAATTTTAATATGTTAGAAAAAAAAAGTAGAAAAAAAATAGAAAAACTGTAGAAAAACTAACAATGAAGAGGACAATTTTCATTTTAGGTGATTTGCAAATAAGGGAAATTTCTTCGAATAATCGTTTCAATTAGCAGAATAATATCTACTGTCGTTAAGAAATTCTTAGTTTTTCTCCTTATATTCTAGAAATTTTTAGCTTTATTCTCAATATTTTATGAATTTCAACTAATTTTTTCGCTTCTCGAAATTTCATACAAATGAGATTCTGATTTAATAGAAGAAAAAAAATGCGCAGCTTAGTCCTAAACGTAACACTCTGTCGATGGATCAAAATTTTGCTTAAACTGATCAATCGATATCTAAATTATGTGTATGTGTGTGTTTTTTTTACAATGCTTCACGTTACGTAATTATAATGAGTATAAAATCTCAGAACTTAAAATGTTTACAATCAATTGTTGCCGTTTTTTTTTTTGCGAATGGCTCATTACAAAAATACAACTAAACAAGATGAGAATCGGAAATTTTCTTATATGATGCTCACTGTAGACCTCACTCGATCCAAGAAAATGCTCCTTTCCTAGGCACACTGAAAAGCAGCTGCATAGCTTCTTTTTTTTGAAGTAATCTGTTGAAGACAAAATCCTTCAGATAACATAATTAGTGCTTGATGTTGTAGGAGGATTTTAACTGAACAGTTGATACCAATAATCATTGTTACAGCAATTGTAAGACGCAGAAAACTGCTGCTTGCATCACCCATATTTTCGTTTTGTAAGAAATTTAACAAAAACCGAAAATCTACGGCTGATCTTTGGAAAGGTTCGAAATGAATTTCTCCATTTCAAATCCAGAGCATCTACGCGCATAAAAATTGCCTCCATTCAGCATCATCAATACCGTTACTATTATAAACTTCTTCAAATGACCTTTTCTGGTTATTGTTACCTCGTTGATTAAATGGACTTCTCATATTGCACTCATTTGTGTTGACAGAATAAAAAATGTCACGCTAAAGTGCTCATACTTCTAGTACTGTAATCGTCGAAGGGCTGGCTGATCAACTGTCGTGTTTGGTTGGTATGCTATCTGATGGATCCATGAAACAGCAAAAATTGAGGGTAAAATTTCCAAACAGCAGTTTTATGATAAGAGGTGGCTAAGCGCAGTGGTAAAAACGCCACACTGATAAACAACCGTGAATCTATCCATATTTTTTCATGAACCTCTTCAAGCCTGCATAGGCCGCAATTGGTGCGGGTTTGGTAAATTGGTCAGGAAATAATGTGCAACACTGATTTAAGGACTGATCAACTCAATTCAATGTACAGTTTACGTTTACATTCAATCATGGTATCCTCTTGAGGAGACGTATCCTGTAACAAGGATGGTTCTATG
Source organism: Dictyocaulus viviparus (assembly GCA_000816705.1). NCBI lineage: Eukaryota > Metazoa > Nematoda > Chromadorea > Rhabditida > Metastrongylidae > Dictyocaulus > Dictyocaulus viviparus. Next base: position 45,710 of record KN716400.1, read on the forward strand.
CCAGAATTCATTTTATAAAGTTATTCTGCCAAAAAATTTCAAGTACCTCTCAGGTGATAGAGTAGTCTGTGAAACAACACGTTTTTACTGATTTTACCATTGGCAATTTTCTTTCCAAATCAAGCATTAAATTTACATCAAAAAAAATATAAAAAAACTGAAAACACTCGATAAAG